>JANVCC010000047.1:397544-538913 GCA_025345505.1 Todiramphus chloris collaris
ATTTTTTTTTATAACTGATGTTATTATACAAAAAAAAAATCACATCTTTTTGATTTTTATGCAGTTAACAGTTCTACAATGTACAGAACGTTAGAACACAAGGTCAGAGACTAAACTAAGTTCACCAATTTTATACTGGATGACTGCAGGTCATAAAATCAGTCAGGATACTGTTAAAGCTAAAGGGGTTAAAAGAGTAAAAACAATAAAATACATACAAGTGGGGTGGTTATATAGGTGCCTAACAACCATTTCATTCAAAATACATTTTGCTGGCTTATTGTGGTTATTTGAACTTTCAGAGGGGGAAGTGTGGAAAGAACTAATTCTGGTAAAGTAATGGAAATCCCACAGAAAAGATGCACACAATTAATAAACAGGAGAGCAGCCAACTCACACTCCCATGTTGAAGAAAAAAGTCCTACTTTTCCTAAAAACTTTGTCATTAAGGTGAAAAATTTTAAGTTATTGGTCATATGGGATGCATATTAAAAGGGAACACTAAAATTTCAGAATGAAAACTAAAGGTTAGTTCCAGGGTTACTTCCACAAAGGAGTTTGTAAAAATGAAAAGTAAACCTAAAGAGAGATCAAAACTCCTTGTTAAATGTCATACATAGGGTGAAATCCTTCAAGCTTCACAAAACCAAGCATGATCAAAGATTAACTATCTGAATTGCAGTTTATCTAACCAGTTGGGATTTCCAAGGAGACACAGATAATGTATTGCATTTAAGATCAGATTTAAGGCCTCAGTGCTTCAGGAAAAGTAACCTGTTACCTGACTATTCTTTGATGTGCACTTAACTTTACAATATTCCTCAGCAGGTCTGAAACATTCCATACTGAATTTCTGCTGATTGTCAGTATTTCAGAGCTACATGAATATGTCTGAAATGTCTCTACTATTATATCTTCACAGCTGCAATATGAGTTATCTGCATTTTGCATCTTTTCTCTTGCTAGTACCCATGAGTATTTCAAAGTAACTTATCTGCAGGAGTTCTCATAAAAAAAGATACAAAAGTATTCTTGTATAGCCTCTGGTTGTGGTGTCATACTTAATTTCTCTCTGAGCCCTTCTTAGTTTGATGCAGCAGTTAATAGGGAACATGCTCACATAATTATAGAATATTCATTATCACATTTACCTCTTGAGCAAGAAGAGGAAAATCATAGTCTTTACCTTTACAGAACTGGTTTGGTTTTGTGTGGATGCTGAAAAGCTGCTAGCAGAGGGATTTTCTCAGGTTCTCACAATATTCGGTGAGAGTCCTGCCTTTCTTACACAAGTTATGAAAAACAGTAGGATGGTTTTTGTAAACTGGACCAACATCTGATGCTTTGCTAAGTTCTGTTTATGGTACATTGGAAAAATATTTTGAAATGGGTGTTGTAGGACTTTAGCCAATCACCCTAGGAGATGGGCGATCACTGACCAATTGTCTTATGGGGCTAGGGTATATAAAACTGGGTTATAAATTAATAAAGTTGCTTGTTGGCCTTCTCTTGCTGAATTTGTGTGTTGCTGCATCTCTCTGCTCCCGGTATAAACAGCAACAGTTTTGTACAATTTGATTTGGTTTTATCATAGCATATTGTTTACTGTAATAAGTGCATCATAGTTAGGAACTTTTATCCCAGATGATAATTTTCACCTTTTTACAAATAGGAAACTGTATCTAGTACATCACTCAAAGATTGAAAGAGTCATTAAAGACCTACAGCATCATCCACAAACTCTGTAATTGATACAGAGGCCAGTTTACCAGAACAGATTTTAGTGGCTTTAACTGTGAAAATTCCTTGTCTAGCATTAGGTGTGTATCTTCCAATCCTTGGGGAGAAAAAAAAAAAAAAAAGTCTGGAGATTCTACAGTGACCAATAGCCCTTGTTATACAAATATCTTCCCTGTCTACAGAAATTCACAGAATTTCCTAGATTAGAAAACACCTTTAAGATTATCTAGTCCAATCATTAACCAAACACTGAGAAGAACTTGACTAAACCAAATCCCTCAGCACTATGGCTACATGACTCTTAAATACCTGCAGACATGGGGACTCAACCACTTCCCTGAGCAAGTCATTCCAATGCCTGATAACTTGTCAGTAAAGAAATTCTCCCTCATATCTAATCTAAACTGCCCTTGGTGCAACTTAAGGCCATTTCCTCTTGTCCTATCACTTTTTACTTGGGAGAACAGACTAACCTCCACCTTTCTACAACCTCCTTTCAGGGAGTTGTAGAGAGCAATGAGCCCTCCCCTGAGCCTCCTTTTCTCCAAGCTAAACAACTCCAACTCTCTCAGCTGTTCTAGCCCCTTCACCAGTTTTGCTGACATTCTTTGGACACACTCTAGTACCTCATTGTCCTTCTTGTGCTGAGGGGCCAAAAACTGAACACACAACTCAAGATGTAGCCTCACCAGTGCTAAGTACATGGGTAGAATCACTTCCCTGGTCCTACTGGTCACACCGTTCCTGATACAGGCCAGGATGCCATTTGCCTTCTTGACCACCTGGGCACACTGCTGGCTCATGTTCAGAGCTTTGAACACTTAATGAGACAGTTCATCTAGGAAAAAATAGCATTGCTTGAAATTGATTGAACTTACTAGACCTTCTCCTCGCTACACTAGGTACCATCTTTAAGACTGTTTTATACGTGCAGCTCCTCCATCCTCTTTTGTCTGTGACTGTGTGGTTAAAGACTATGCAGATTATGAAGCTTTTTTTCACTCAAGCTCTTGACTTTACAGTATAAATGAAATAGTTTGTCAGAAATCATTCTTTCTTTTGCAGATATAAAAAAAGAACCTCCTCAGAAAAAGACCTCACAAAAACCTCAAAGAAGACATAGCATCATATGATTTTTTCCACTACTGTTGATACATTTAAGGCTTTAGCTACTGGATCTGATGGTGTAAATAACTGCATTTTCATGGGTAAAACTGTAGAAATGAAGAAGATACTATCCCTTCTATCTGCCATGGTATATACTATCTGAAGTTGAGTTATATATATCAGCTCTATAACACGATTTGAATTCATATCAATGTGGTCAGAGTACTTTTACCTGCTTTAATTGTAGTTTCATCTGCTTGTGCACAGAAGCAAGCATATATAGGGTTCCATAATGAAACAGTGACAACCGGCTGTGGCACAGAAATTTTGTCTGTACTCCTTTCAAAACTATCACAAATATATGTCCTAAAGTTGTGAATGAGAGGCCAAAGACAAGGTATCTTTCATGATGGGGTTTGTGGGCTGTCCTTACAAAGCTTTTTCCAGGAAGTCCAGCTAATTAATGCTGGTCTATGCTCCAGGCCAATGGTCAGCCATGCAAAAGTGCAGAAGTGTAAAAGTGTACACTGCTAAATCAGGCCTTACACTTCCTGTTCCTCAACGCTGTGCCTGGGTCAGGCATGTTACCATACAGAAAAATTAATTCAAACTATAGGCAGATCAATTTCAGATCTTCTTGGAGAATGAGCAAGACTCATTTGCAACAGACTGAAAAAAATGTGTGTCTACCTGCTGTCCTTTCATGTCCATTCCCTGCTGCTCAGACTTCTTGCTTCTGTTCTAGTATAAACCTCTCCTGGGTTCAGCTAGGACAGGGGTAATTTTCACGAGAAGTCAGGATGGGTCCACAGCCTGGATAGGCAAGGAACCAGTTAATGGGTTATTTGATAACATGCTGATGTCATGTCTATAAGGCAGAGTCCACACAAAGTGCGGGTGTCGTGCAGTCAGGTCGTTCTATATCACTCATTTTGTTTATTGGTACATTTCTGTTACTGTTTATTTTCCTTTTGCATTGTTCTATTAAATTCTCCTTAACTCACAGGGTTTTGGTTTTTTTCTCCTTACCATTCAGGGAAGTGTTGGGGAGATGAGGCGAGTAAGCAACCATGGTGGTGCTCAGCTTCCAGCTGGGTCTAAACAACAACAAAACTCTACTCTCATCATCAAAGTCTTTTTCTAGTGGATCTAATGGATCTCTGTTTTACTGGTGGTAACTGATATTATTCAAAGGTCCGTAAATGTAGTTTTGGGGGTTTTTTTAATAGATTAAAAAACTTATCTTTTTTAGTTTCTGTTTAATGTCACAAGTGTATTAAAACTATTTAAACCCTCCTATATTAATTTTTCATAATTATGGCAGGCAACATTCTTTTCATTCAGTCTTTCTTTGTTCTTAATATGACTGACTGATTTCCATTGAAATACATGGAATTTTCTTTCAGTATAAGCCTTTCACAGAGTCAAACGGCTAATGTTTTAAAACATTAAACATTGTGAAAAACTGAACAAAAATTTTTAACATAGAAATAACATAAAATATTTCATTTGCTATTATCATGGACCAGATATTCCTCATTTTATGTGTTCAAATAATCTCTTTGCTTTAAGCAAAAAACTAGTAAAGTTATGGCAGAATGAGAAATTTACATTTGGTACACACATGTACACAAACATCACTGTTCACAGAGAAAAAAAATTATATCCCAACTTCTCATGTAAAACTATGGAGCAGCATATGAGATCACATATTATTAAGACTTTATGCCTTTTCTAAGATGTACTACCCTAAACATTGAACTACCCTTAAAATAAAGCTCAAATTTTGTTTGTCAAGTAAATGAAGAAAGTACATTGTAGATATATTAGCCTTCACCACTCTCTCCAAAATGCAAAGCTTGTTCATTCTTGATCATTTCTAACACTCTCACCAAAGTTTCCTTGGATAAGAGGAGCAGAGAATGCCAAAACAAGTGTTTTTAACACAACTCCTGTTGAATTTAAACTACGTCTTCCTTAAACAGAAATTGTTTAACTTCTATTTGCATATTCTGCATAGATTTTCCTTGTGTTTCTGCTGTAATTTTAGGAAGGTGAATGGCAAAAATATGCAAATGCCAGAAATCCTTGATATTACCTCATCAAGAGTGAAAGCCTGAACTTTATTTCAGTGACTTTTATATGTGATTACAGCTGAACTTTCTGTATAGGGTTACAATATGTTTAATTAAAAATAAAGTTAATAATAGCCAAAAACAGCTCAGTTAATCAAACAAAAACATCCCTGCCTTGTAGCTTTACCTTCTAAAATTACTGAGAAAAAAATTAAAAGGAATTTTGACCACTCACCTTTTACCTCTTGAAAGCAAACAATTTGTTGCTTGTTCACCTTAGGAAGATTAAAAAGCAAAGATCTGCATTATGCAAACTGTACCTTACAAACCTTGCTGTTTTTATTATTCTTTTTTTTTTTTTCCCTCTCCTAGACACCAAAGAAGACTTAAGAGGTGATCCATGGGCCACCATCAAAGTAATTAGTAAATATACATTTAGTTATGTATACACTGATATTTGTAGGTAAAATGGGTTAACACTGGTAGGCAGCTAAGAAGCACCCAGTTGCTTTCTCTCCACCCCACCCAGATCAGGAAGAGAATCAGAAAAGCAAAAGCAAGAAATTACCCATGGGTCAAGTGCAAGACAGTTTAATAAAAGAAGACAAACTTCACCTGCAAGGAGAGCTAAGTTAATTCACAGCTTCTCATCATCAGCCATTTTGAGAAAAGCAGGGTTTCATCCTGCTAACTGTTACTTGGAGAGATAGATGCCATGGCCACAAGCATCCCCATTCTGTCTTCTTTTCCCAGCTTCTATTGTTGAGCATGGCATCATATGTTATGGAATATCACTTTGGACAGTTGGGGTCAGCTGTTCCGTCTGTGTCTCCTCCTAGCCTGTTGCCTACCCCCAGCCTCCTCACTGGCAGGGCAACATGAGAACAAAAAAGGTTGTGACCCTGTGCAGGTACTGCTCAGCAGTAGCTAAACCACTGTTGTGTTATCAACACTGTTTTGGTCACAAATCTAAAAGACAGCACTTGCAGACTGCTGCAAAGAAGAAAATTAACTCCATCCCAGCCAGCCTGAATACAAAATGGTTCCATACTCTGATTACACAGGGTCCTGGTTTCAGCTAGAGTAAAGTTAATTTTTACCTTTGTAGCTGGTGCAGTACTGTGTTTTGGATTTAGGATGACAGTAATGTTGATATCACACTGATGTTTTAGCTGCTGCTAGGCAGTATACATTCCGTCACGGTCTTTTCAGCTTTTCCAGCTGCCCTGCCAGTGAGTAGGCTGCGGGTGCACAAGAAGCTGGGAGGGGACACAGCTGGAACAGCTGAACCAAAACTGACCAAAGGTGTATTCCATGCCCTGTGTATAAACTGTGAGAAGTCATTTGGGTGGTACCATAGCTCAGGGATTGGCTGGGCAACGGTCAGTGGGTGGTGAGCAATTGTATTTTGCATTACTTGTTTTGTGTATTGTATTATTAGTATTTTCCCTTCCTTTTCTGTCCTATTAAACTGTTTTTATCTCAACCCACAAGTTTTACTTCTTTTTTTCCCCCACTTCTCTCCCTTATCCCACTGAGGCTGAGGAGTGAGCAAGCATCTCTGTGGTGCTTAATTGCTGACTGGGGTTAAATTACAACACACAGCTGTGGAAAATGAAACCTGTTGACTGTGTTTTCTAACATAAATTAATGTTACCTATACAGAGATTTCTCTTCTTGAGAAGAGAAATAAAATCCAAATATACCAACCTGTGAAATGTGCCCTGCTGTAACAGTTACTTACCTCTCCACTATTCCAAAGGTTTCAAAACCAGAAAGAGAAGTGCAACTGCTTAATTTCCAGAGTACATTGAACCAATAACAAGAGTGCATTATCACTCTCCTACTGCAGCATGATGTACCTTGTTCAGTATAAAATAAAAGCAATCCATGCACCTCTCATCTCAAACAGGGAACAGTGTCTCTTCCCTCTGTGTAGACCCCACTACCTACAGGTGAGGGTGGTATCTGCTGAGGTTTTCTGAAACATTTGTTCCACAAACTCGGACATCCACACAACCACCTGCCATGTATACAGCCAGGGCAGTGATAAGCAAAACCACAGGACTACCATGCCGAATAAAAGGTGCACAGATAAGTAGCTTGCAACCATTTGGTGCTCTAGTCAAGGCCTATCCTGCCATGTGTGGGGATCAATATAACCTCAGAGATGTCACTGCTCTTCTTCATAACCCTACATCTTGTACCCATGTCCCCTGTTAGCCGAAATAAAGCTGTCATGTGTTAAGTCTTAACCAACTTCACTGATCCACCAAGGATGTAGGGTAGTTTAACTTTCTTTGTGTCTCATTCACAGTGAGTGAAGCTGAGCAGTCTGTGGGACAAAAGGGAAATGCTGTTCACCTGTTCATGGCATGTGAAACTGTGAGAGCTGCAGGACTCACCTTACCTCTAAGATCTCAGGCCTTCTCCAAAGACAAGATACAATTAGGAAGCAATTTAAGAAGTAAGATTCAGGAGTATATCTGCACAGTACAAAGCACTAAATATGGTATATTTGAAATTGTCTTACACTGACATCTGAAAAAATATTTTCATAATTGTGTCTAATATGTTCTAATATTAATATCTTCTTTGAATATTTTGTAATATTATCTGCATCCCTGGTCTCTCAGGTGGTGTACATGGTGTCAGCTGCAGGTTTAAATCTAAACAATAATGATAAATATTGCACATTTTCAGTCTGCAAAGCAATAAATGTCAGCTATACTCAGACTGTAACTCAAGACAATTAACTGGAAGACAAAAAAAATTGCCTTTTTTTCCCCCTACTGCCAGAGCTGTAAACTCTTTGCCAAATTGCCTTTATAAGAATTTAACTTCCCTACTGATTAGTTTGACTCACATTAATTTAAAAAATATCACCACTACAACTTACTAGGCTATAAAAACATCCCTTTTCTTAGCATGAAGCCATTGTGGGTGGTATTTTATTTTAGTTTGAGGCTTTAAAAAAAAAAACAATAAAAATTTCTGATATCCCAATGCTTGATGATCTCATCAAAATCTCCTTCTGGTATCTTAAGGTAGCTTTTAAAGGGAAGAATTTTTTTCTTCCCTCAAACCTGATTCAGATACAAAACTTATGCTTACAAAGGGAGAAAATGTTTCACTTCACTGATTCCGAATCTGATCTACATTATTTATTTAGTTTTGAGGCTGTATTAGTCTTTCTGACCATGAAAAGGAGTACAGAATTTGTTTCCTGACTGCTCATATTTTTGTCTGGTACCTGAAATTAGTTATTAACAAATTCAAATAGGCAATTGAATAATGTTTTGTGTGCATCTTTCTATAAAACTAATAATCAGTGCTTTGGAATAAACAAAAACTGTGGAGAAAATTCAAACTATAACCCTTGATAAGGGAATACAGGATGGAATTCAGTGCTATGATGAGAAAAAAATATTCAACTTTGTCATTAAAAAGAGGTGGTAAAGGCACAGATGTACAGAGATGACAGTTTTGGATTGGCATACTGAAATTTTTGGAAATCAAGGAGGCAGATCAGCTAAAAGGATTGTACTAATTGGCTTGGACCATAGGCTCAGAGGTGAGCTGGTGGCCTTGGCTGGAACCGAACAGCCAGGGCAGCAGAGAGAAAAGGGACTGAATGAGTTGGGGAAGAATGTGGAGAGCTGATCAAGTCACAGGTTAGTTTGGTAACACACCATTTTCTGTCTTTCTGTAGCAGTATGATAAGCTGCGCAATATCTACTTTATATTAATGATGACATGGTGTTTGCACAGCTGTTCACGTCTTTTTAGGACTACTTTGCTTCTTCTAGAACTAGTACAGTAATGCATTCAAGGGCTTCTCTTTCCAAGGTTTTCTTCATTGTAAGAGACAATGCATTTGTTTTGTACTATCAAGCTAGGGTGTATCTAAGAATAATGTACAATGCCTTTTACTGTTCTTTAAAGATAATTTAAGTGGCTTCATTATCCTGCATTTACTACTTATCAAGCCCAACTTGTAAATAGCAATGTACTTCATCAACACCAGCAAAGCTTGCATAAATAACAAAGTTATGAGTCTAAAATGATAATTACCACAATCTAATGAATCACATAAATCATTTATAATGAAGGGAAATAAACAATGTCTCAGAAATGAACACATTAATAACTTAGGGTGTTGTTTTTCTTTTTCAAAAGCAATGAGTAGTTTAATTTACATGGTGTGTCCATAGACAGTACAACTGGAATTCTATCAGTGAAATAATTAGTAGTTAATCTAAAGGGATAAACATATCTAGTGGAATCCAAATTGAAAAATTACTATTAAAATTATCATTAAACTAAGAACATTACTATAAAATTATAGTAAATGACCAATAGGGTTATAAAGAAAATTCAACTTCTTGAGGAGATCATTTACCAAACATAACATCTCTCTGTCCCCTACCAAGCTTTGTAAAATCATTAAAAAAAAAAAAAGAAAAAAAAATGTTCCAAACCCAGGAAATTGAACCTGTTTAAACAAGACAGAATAAAAAAAATTAACTGGCATTCTCTTTGCCTAGAGTTTTGTTTAAGTATGTTGGATGAATATGACCTACCTGAGTATGACTCCAACTCATGGAGGCTTTGTGTCAGGACCTTTATGTACCATATAATGAAAAAAAAAACCACTGGGATATTTTATATATATACATATGTATATATGTTCCTGGTGACTGGTGAAATGTCAAGGAACTCTTTTCACAGAGTGTCAAGGGTTATGGCTGGGCTGGCCAATTGATAAATGACAGAAGCTCTCTATTAACCCCCCTCCCTTCCCAAAGGGAAAAGAAAGGGAATAAGGGAGAGAGACTTATGGGTCAGAAAACTAAAACAGCTTTAATGAAAATAATAACAATAAAATGAAATATATACAAATCTACACAAAACTAATATTCAACCCAAGACCTCTACTGGTAATTACATCACCATCACCACTGATGCTGTGAAGCAGGTACTAGGAAACTCCCAGGCTGGACTCAGCAGCAGATGAGAACTAGATTCAGGAGCTGGATTCTGGTACTAGATTCAGGAATGCACAAATTGGGATCAAAGGCAGAATAATAGACAGAGTCCTCCTCAGATGACAAGCATAGAAGAGTCCTCACCCTTGTAATCCCTCAGCTTTGTACTGAATATGATGTATATGGGATGGAATCCCTCACTGGTAGGTTTAGGATCACCTGTTCTGGCCACTTTTCCCCACATGTGCCAGGTCTTGCTTTTGGCACCCTCAACGTGGTGCACAATATTTAGGAGTGACCTTGGTGTTCATAGGAGCATGTACAAGCAGAAGCCTTTCTTCACACACCAGTCCTTATTAGGAACTCTAAACATGGATCATTATCACTGCTGGAAGCAGAAACTATCTGCAAAAATATACCATTAACTTCAGAAAGTGTGGTTACTTAGAAGATACTTGGCTGAAAAGTAAAATCACTGAACAGAATTAGTTCTGTTCTAGCTCAGACCAGGATACTGAGTGAAATAACAGTTAGGCATGTTAAGAAATTTTAGACGTCCTGGAGACCATGAGCAAGTACATCAGTGATACCCTGACCTTTCTGTCACTTCAATCCTGATGGAAGGGAGCAAGTAAGAGATCATAGGCAACACTCAGAAGCCTATAAAATGTGGCGATCGGGAGTAACTGAACAAATCCCATAGAAATTAATTATGCTGTCACTAGTCCAGTTGAAACAAGGCTGATTTTGTGAGCTTCCACTGCAGTAATGACAACCTCATCATCTCTGCTTTTCAGTTCCAGCACCCCAACCACCACCTGCCAGACTTCTCTCTTCCTGAGGACAAAGTTAATGAATGTTTTCACTGGGTATAGGATATTGTTGGCGCTTGATTTTGCTTTTTCTTCACCCAGTTCAGCTATTCTTTTCAGAAAGAACAATAATACTTTAGATGCTATTTAAAGGTAATTTTAAGAAGCATACAAAGTATTAAATAATGTTTCTGGTTTTCTTTTATTTTCTTTTTTTTTTCTTTTGAAGGCATTTAAATGTTAAGTTCATGGTGTTAATATAAGCATATAAAATAAAGAATGCTTTTCTTTTTCCTTATTTTTCTCTCCAGCACTGGAGGAAACTCCTTTGTAATAAACAGGAGTACAAAGATCTAGAATAAAGATCTTGACTTACAGGGTAACTGAGCCTCTAGTTCAGCATCCAGTAAGTGTCAACTGGTAAATTAAAACTGACAAAGGAGAATGATTGACAATGTGTCCAAACAATTCAAAAAAGATGACAGGGCATACCATTGTCTGTAAAATCCTTCTGACTGACAGATAGCATTAAGGTTTGTACTTGGTAACTCACCAAAAACACTACATTTTTTTCTGTTTGCTAAGATAATATGAATTTGTAACTCTACACACACAATTACCGGCATTAAAAGTAATAATGATCTTTGCATTCCATGTAAGTTATTTTTGATAGGCTGTAAGTTATTTTTGATATCAAGTAGCCCAATGAAAGATGGCTGTCATTTCTAATACACAGTATTTCTGTAACCATGACAGTAAAAATATTTCAAAAGAAAATTAACCTTTATTCAAAAGACCTCAGAATGGCTTAACTGGTTATAAATAGGCTTTTTGTGAAGCTTCCAAGGACAAAGCTTCTTTTTACCCTGATGGGTAAGTCATATTTTTTTATTGCCTCTACAGATCACTCTAAATGTCTGTCCTTATTTCTTCTCAGAGAACTTCTGTTTGGAGAAATTAGTATTGTGTCTAAGTCATGGGACTTAATCAAACATCAAAAATTTTTTGTTTATTCTTATCATTCAGATTCGTGGTCAGTGCACGATGATTCAGTCATACATTTTCTTATGAAGTTCTATTACAGCATTCAGTGGATGAAATGTTCTAATAGTAAATTCTTTCCTTAATTTTAAAGTCTATATAAGTCATTCAGTACCAAAAAGGTTGGTGTCTGATGTAGCCATCTAGCTGTCTTGACACTGTAAATACATCTTTATTGTTATATTAATCACTCTTAAACATTTTTGTGCTTTAAAGAACACCCATCAGTTTTGAACTATATGTTGTGGGAAGAGACAATGTCACAAATTAAACTGTACATCAGAAGAAGAGGCACATTGTTAGCTTATTTTTGCTCTTTCAATGCCTTTAGAAAGTACAGACATCTCACAGTTTCACTTACATGAGGACCAGATGGCTCTGCTTTGGGATAGGAAGAAATACAATCCCAAGACAGCATTCAGCAGATGTCTAAGCAGCAACTCCAGCTGACCAGACGGGTTTGCTCTTCTTCCACTTCACACACAGCCAAAGCCAGGAATGGTGCAAGGACAAGGGAATAAGACACAAGCAGTACAGATACTAGGCACAGAGAAAATTATTTAAAGACTTAAAGCAAATCAACAAGCAAACAAAATCCAAACCTCTAATCTGTCCTATTTTTGCTAGTATCTGTTTTAGGAGGGAAGGAAAAGATAGGAAAATAGTAGAGGGAAAGAAGTAACGAGATTTACTTTATTAATGAGAGAAAAAATATGGGGTTTTTTCTGTTTCAGGTGCTTATTTCCTAGTCATCTACAGTAACTGAAATTGATAACTAGAATTGTTGCTTTAATTAAAAGTGTATTGTCCATGTCCAAATAATATTCTAACTTGGTTTCAATAGCCCTAAATCTATCTATAGAGCCAAATAGTATTTTGGGGTTTTAAATTATTTGGGGATCAGCTGACACCACTATTATTTCATTCCTGATTAGTTGTTATTATATAATTAATGAAAAAAGAGACAGATTGCACTTTTATTTCTGTGGCTGATATTGTAAAAGATATCAGAATCTAAATAACATAACAGCTGGAATACTACAGAGGCATTAAAGAAAAAAAAAACAAAGAAGGTTTTTGCAGTTGAAAACAGACTAAAACTCATGAGATTCAGTTCTACTCACATTCTTCTTATGTTTTTTCTTTGTAACTGAGCAAAATGTTCCCTTCCTCTCCATTTCAGTCTCATATTATTGCTGTATATTCAACAGATAGGATGAGGGCAAAGTTAAGTTCAATAGGGTCTGCATGTGCTTCTCCCTTCCCAAGTCCAGCTGTATTTCATGAACACCTTGGCCACTCACCATGCTCCTGTTGCTCTGTGCTTTATTTCATGATTTTCATGGAAAAGCAACACAAGCACATCTTCCAGGGGAACTCATGAATTCCTGGGTTAAATGAGCAGTGGAACTGCAGGCTTGAGATGGTCTAAATGCAGGTGAAAACGCTTTGAGAATTTTAACTGGAAGTATGAAATATTTGAAGTATGCCCCACCCATTCAAAATGTAAGTTGGTTTTGCTGACACAGGGTGTAGTATATTTCTTCCTGTTCTCTGTGAAAAAATAACATCACAAAGTACCTCTGTGGCAGCCCTTACTTTGCTGTCAATCCTACTGAAAAACCCAGTGGTGAAAGAATCATAGATAATAAACAAGTTTCATACTCTTACTGAAGAGTCCTTCTAGACATTAGTCTAGGTTTTGGCAATGTCTCTACAAAATGATGCAATTTCACTTGCAATCTTTGAACATCATTTTCCTTTGTAAAAGTCTGACATAAGTTGTTAGTAGTAAACTCTTTGTTGTACATTTTATTTGGAAAAAAAAAAAAATTCACCAGTGAGCTCTGGATTTTATTGCTGAATTGCTTTATGAAGAGGGATCATTCCAGTCGACTGGTTTCAGCCTCCAAGGCCGTCTGTGATTAGCAGTACTACACACATAGGATTTGATCCTCATATCTCATGCACTGAGACACGTTACATCAGCACGATTGATTCTGAAATTTGAAGTGATATCCTGAAGTTTACATCAGTGAGTTAGGAAGTTTTTAGTCACTCTAATGGGAGTGATCGAACCATGGGCGTAAGTCCAGAAAAAAGCGACATCTTTCTGAAGAGATGACACACTTATTGTATTTATAAATAATATCTTACACAGAATTGATTCTTTATACATATTTGTAATCTATTTGATATTTATTATTCACAAGAACCTGTAAATGTATGTATCTATATGTATGTATTGTGAGGCAGTTATCATCTTCTGATTCTGCTTAAAGAATCCCATCTACCTCAGTGAACTTTTGATCTATACATAAACAGTAAGAACTGAGATGACAAATGTCACACAGGATTGTAAGTAAGTCACAACAAAAACATTACTTATGCATACAAAAATTCACACCAACAGTCCTTATAATGTCTTTTCAAGACCTGTGGAATCAAATTTGCATGGGCAGGGGTCATGCATCACAGATTTGCTTACACTCCCTGTTTGCAGTTGGGCCTTTCACTTTTCTGGTAGATAGATACTGTCACTGTCTTTAGATCACATTTTGGTGGTTGTGATACCACCATTTCTTCCCTTTTTTCTTTCATTCTTTCTCCCACTGTCCCTAGTCAACAGAAAATGAGATGGGCTGTTGTTCCATTTGCTATAGTATCAGCATCCCCCAAAAGTAGAAGGCTGAAATATCCTAAAAGCAAAGTGCAGATTTTGGATCATTTGAAAGATTGGGCATGTTTGGTAGGGGAAGAAGAGAGACAATCAAGGCAGTGGTTTATGAAAATTTGGCTTCTGACTTTCATGGGAGAAGGTATGATACAGAGATGCTTGCTCAATAACCTTTCCTATTTTTTGCTAACAATAAAAAATAGGCAAAAATAAGCACATGAAGAAATCATTGTTAATTTAGTCCAGTGTTCCCTTAAGGAGATTAAGATTGAGAGATAGATAAACAATAAAAGAGGGCAAGAACATATCTCAAATTATCACTTGCCTTTCAAACAGTATTTCTCCTTATTTGCTGACTTTATAACCAATTGTACCTTTCTTATTATCCCTGTCTTCTCATATTTCATATGGACTGGGAAAATCACCAGTGAATTAATAAAAGTGGAAGAAAAAATTCCAAGCAGGAAACAATCATGCAATTTAAAACCTACAGCAGTGGGTTGCAAAATCACTGGTAATCATGGGTTTTGTTGGAAAAATTTAATGTACATAAGCTCACGAATGAATTTGGAAGGAAATACCTGAACTGTCTCTCAGGTTTTTTTGTAAGAGAATATACCAGATACTTAATCTACTCTTTTCAATAATAAAAACATTTTGATCAATTTCATAAAGTATCCTCCCTTGTTTAGGGGATCCCTGCAGCATATAAAGAGCAATTTAGATGTCACTGGATTTTTATTCTCTCTTTGGAAAATCTGAACGTTACAATGCAATACTTTTTTTTTTTTTTTTTCTTTTTTCTTTTTTTCCTGTGTGGTTGAAATCATCTATAGGAGAAGAGGAAAGGTCAGGTGCTGGATTCACCACCATAGGCAGAGACCCATATTCATAAGGCAGCATGGTTTCAGCACATGCAGAGCTCTCATGGGACAGGCAGTGCATGGTGACAAGGATATGAGAGAGCTGTTGTGAAAGGTTGGGTTGCCGGTATATTGTGGGTGTATTGAGGATCAGAGGCAGAGGCTGAAGCCAAAACACACAGTGTGGTAGAACAGCAGTGAGAGAGGTGTGCTGGAGTTATTGACCTCCCCGTTATTTAGGGTTATGTGACATCTGTTTGAATAATTTGAAGTTAAAAGTAAATGGGAAGAAAGTAGTTAATTATGATAGCTAGTAATAATTAATCCATGTTTAAAGGTATGTGCTACTTAGTTCAAGAGTTCTATTTTAGCATAGGATGGTGTCGAAGCAGTCAAGAAGCACTAGATTAAACCTCAGTTGCTTCCAGGCAGTTTCAATAATCTTAACTGTTTTGATAATCTTAATTAAGCAATTGGGATTGTTCCATTTGGAGAATAGAAGGCACTGGGAAGATCTTATAGCTGCCTTCTAGTACCTGAATGGGGCCTACAAGAAAGCTGGAGAGGGACTGTTTGCAAGGGCATGTAGTGATAGGATGAGGGGCAATGGTTTTAAAACAAAGCGAAGGGTAGAGTTAGATTGGATATGAGGAAGAAGTTCTTTACTATGTGGATGGTGGAACGTTGGCACAGGTTGCCCAGGGACATGGTGGAGGCCCCATCCCTGGAGACAATCAAGGTCAGTCTTGATGGGGCTCTGAGCAACCTGCTCTAGTTGCATGGTGAATGTGCCATAACTTAATTTTTTAACAAATATCTTTTCAGACCTGATCTTTCAGCCAAGAAGACTTTTCATATTTAGTTTTTCATCTTTATTAGTGTATGATTTGACATCATTTACAACATACTCTAGTCCCATGTTGCTTATAAAATTCTGAGATATATTTTAATAGTCATTTTAAAAAGTATGTCACAATTTCAGAGCCCTCCAGTAAGATTACTTTGGATGCAGACAGGATATTTTTATTTTTTTTAAATGCAATCCTATTGGGAAAAGATCTGCAGGGAGTAAAGACTTTTTTTTTTTTTAATCTCAGCTGCAAGGTCAGGAATAGTAGAATTTTGATCTAAGATCCTTTTGCAGTTCAACAAGAAGCACTGGATCTTTTCAGCAAGATTCACCTGGTTATGAATTGCAGCTAATTGCCATCTTTCAGCATTTTGTGACCCTCAGGTTTAAGTGATGTGAGATGTCAATAAACTGTATGTATCACTTGCCCTTTAGCCAGGTAATGCCACAACAGTAACAGATACTGTACTACAATGGGAAATGCTTCTCCAGAACTGTTTAGTAATAGGTTTTTTTTTTCTGTGTAGGGTGATATTGTTCACAAACACAGTTCCTGTAAGGCTCAGCAAAGATGTATGTAGACACCAACTGTTAGCTTACATTTTATAACTTTATTGTTCACTGGAGCATGAAAGATCTAACAGGATGCAAATGATCATCCCTGTAGATATGAATTGATCTGAAAATTCACAGCTTGAGGCCTGCTGGTGGGGAATTACTGTACAACGTCATTCACTTGAAACCAAGTGAGTTTTCCTATAAATGATCAAGAGAAGAAATACTGGGCTTTGTGAGAGCTAAATTGCATTGCATGGTGGTAGTCAGTCTGTCAGTAAATGAGATTAAAGCAATTCCTATTGTATAGATCTGTCCAGAAACATAATCTAGGAGAAAATGCTTAGATGAAAACTATAAAAACTGAAGTTAAACTGTAAATCTAATCATCATCGATTGGCTGAGGCTTTAGGTTTTGTGCACTAAATTTATTTTTTTCTAATAGGTCTTACAGTAGGATTTGGAGGGAGCAAAAACACAATCATCATTGATTTTTTGTTTTAATCTAGAGCCTACAAATATTTACAGAATTATGATTCCTTTCTTTTTTCCCTCTGTTTCTAATTATTTTCTTTCAAGACCTTCCTCTGTGTCAGCATATACTCATACTAAGTTTTTATAGTCTTCACAATACCAATATTGTCTGATTCCTGTTTTAATTACACTATTAACAGGCCAATGTTTTTGTCATAAAGTAATTTTTTTTAGAAATATCAATCACACCACTGAAATTTTACACCAATTAGAGAAAGTATAAACACCACATTAACTGCCTTATTTATACTCACCTGTGAAATTTGTTTGTCTCTGCAACATAACACTGAGATTGCAGCTTTTCAGTAGCAGAAAAGCATTTTGTTTTATGGATTTTTAAATCATTGTTCTGAGTTTGTCTATGTAGATATATTACATAGTTGAAACTTTATTTCAGTATTACATGTGCAAGTTGCAAATTTGGTATAAAAGAATCAGAAAGTATGCAGAATCAACAATCACCCTTCAATATTAAATTGCTCTCCTGCAGCTGAGTCAAAGAAGAGGATATATTACATGATTGTACTTTCATGTTATAAACAAAATTAATTTTTTTTTACTTCCTTTATTCATTCAGTCTCCTGCATGTGAGGATACACATACATGTAAATTAAGTTTAGAATAAAATATAGAGGTGACTGGTGGGAAATATTTATCTCCATTGTTGGCTTTGGAGGAAAGGAAAGCATACTGGTCATCACAGCATAGCTGAATGTAGACATTCAACATATTTATTCCAAAAGAAAGTGACTGAAAAAGAGATGTGGATGAGCTGGTTTTAGCTTGCATCCTCCAGTGTTGGCTGGGGACTAGCCTGAATTGGTGGACTAACACAGAGACAGAAATACAAAGTGCTGCATGGTGTTATGAGATGGGCTGACAGCGAATTGATCATCTCCATATGAGCCAGAAATTGGATGACAGTATTTTATGTGCCAGAAAAAACAATATCTGTCTTAAATTACAGCAGAATCAGAAAGTGTTTGGCAAAGAAAACATCCAGAAGGAGCTTGGTCTTCCAGGTGCTGAGAACCTGCTTGCCATTTTCCTACTCTTTACAAGTATTTCATTTGGTTATTGCCTAGCTTGACCCTTCTGAAAGTGGTAAAGCAGTAATTGGGCCCTGCATTTTATTTTCTTTTCAAAGAATCATTAGACCTTGGAGGCAGTTTATGTGATGCCCATGAATAACAGATCTTTCTAATTGGTGGCAGACCTCTTGTAAAAACTATTGAAAATTAAGGGAAAATTCAAATTGCAATGGTAATTTGTGACAGAGGAATGACCTACATGGAGGGCAAGAAGGTCCAACTACAGAAGGTGTTAAACTGTCTGGAAGCAGGAATGCCAGTGGCAGAAGGACTCCACTTAAGGGAGGGAAGGTTCTTTTGCTGGTGAGATAAGAAACAGATGCATCTTTGTCTTGTAAGGATCTTAGACAGCAGCTTCTCAGAGGCTACTTTTAGTCAGCAGAAATGGCTCTGGGGGATGAACAGTGGTTAAGGTGTCCCACTCCTAGGCTTGCATAATTGGTGTGGATGTCAGTGTGTATAAGGAACAGGCTTGAGCTGCATCTTTACAGACTCTGTGTGGAACCACTTGTGGCAGTAAGAGTCTACCCAAAGCATTGTTCATTAAATCTCCTTATAGTTATGCATGATATGTATATATCTAATTTACCTCAACGGGTAATATGAAAGTTCCCCAACAAAAGCCAGCAATAGGGACTTTTCATTGACTTCAAAGGTTTTAGAGGTCAGACTTTGGCAAGCAAAGTAACAAAGTTTCTGGGCATGGGAATAGGCTACTTGGATTTACAGTAGCCTGTAACATATTTAAATACAAATAAATACAGAAGTGCTCTATCATGTTAGAAATGATAGCTGTACAGAGCTTTGAACAAATACTGCACTATTCTCCCTCACTGAAAAAAAAAGAAAAGGTGGCTGCCATAATGTCAATGCAGTTGGTGAGAATTCTAAGGAGATACTTTCTGCAAGGGGGAGGACCAATGCGTATCTTCAATCTTTTGTCCATTTTATCAATTCAGCATCTGACATTTGATAATGTTTACAAAGCTCTGAAAACATGAAAGGCTTTTCTTATTTAATTCAGGGTATTAATCTCATCAAGCCACCCACATGCAATAAAATAGGTGAGATGAAAGAGAATAATAGTTATTGAAATGCACTGTTTCTGAATTCCTTCAATCAGTCCAATTAAATATATAGCAGAAAATGCTCACTCTGATTTTTTTTCAGAATAAATGATGAGCTAATCTACTGGATGTAGGGAAATAATTTTGTGCCAATATTATTGCTTTTCTGTATTCATTTGCCAATTTAATATATTCCTGCTGTTTCAGCACTGAGTTTCATGGAGAGAAACTGAAAAATCTGAAGGAGCTTACATTTTCATCCAGTCATTATTATCAATATGGAATACTATTAAAATGTAGTTTTTAAATTTAGAAGAGATTTACTAATGCCTATATTCCTTGTGCCCTAAGCTAACACAGAAACCTTAGTACATTGCTGTGAAGTTAAATTTCTTTCAAATTATCACTAAAAAGCAACAAGCACTGTAATGAAGATAAGAAATACTCAGAAACATTTTTCTGATGTGGTTTTCTGGTCTGAAATTAAGCATTCTTGTAGTAGTCTTACATCTGAGAAGAAATGCTCAAAATCACTTGTAATAAACAGCAAGTAGAAAAGAAGCTGAACAACAGCCAAAACAGGCAAAATGTCTCCTGCTACTTGAGAAGACAATTTTCAACCAGAAGAGTAGGCAGGTAATAAGTATTCACATCATTTGAATCCCTTCTGCTTGAAAACAAGCAACACTGGGTCAAGACTAATCTCCAAGACAACATGATATTTTTTAATGTATTTTTATAAATACGATTAATATAAGACTTTTCCACCAGTGATGAAAAAGCATCTTCCAAGTAGTAACTGTAAATGCCAAAATACACTAAAGTTGCCTTCCTTTTTTCCATTTTCCTCAATGCTCCTCCCTAGCAGTTTATCAGGACAAATACCCTTCATGGGAAACACAAGTATGGAGAGGAAAACAAAAACACATTGCGATTAATTTGATACTTTGTAGTTGTTACAACAAAAATGTGAATAAAGCTGAATTCTACTGAGAGACTTTTTGTGAGCTATTCTTCAATATCACTCTATAGTGGAGGGCTTCAGTGCTGATGAGTCACTGAAGCCCTCAACTGCCTTGCTGTAGTTACTGCAAACTTTGCAGATCAGCTTTTCCAATACATCCTTAGCATGCCCTACAGCTGGCATTGCTAGGGTAGTGTCAGACCTCAAAACTTTCACTTTCATGAATTCTGTCACCAGAAGACTGTTTAAGAGAAGACTCCCTGCTGAAATGCTCTTGAGAACAAATTAATTCAGCTTCTGTTATAGGAAGAAATTTTCCTCATCCTTCTCTCAATGTTTGTAGCTGAACAAAGGCACACACTTCAAACAGCCTGTACACCAGGCCAGTTGTCACTACAGATAGACCTAAGAAATCTTTAAATATGATGTATTTATCTCCAGTTTGTCTGGGAGACACAGAGGATGAATCCACAAAAGAAAAATAACTTACGCTTCTCTGACTCCTCTAATTTCTTAGTCCTCAAACTTCCATGCCTGGCAAATTACCATTTGGATTTTTGTCAGCTGGAAGAGTCTACATGAAGCTGCATAATGCACATAAAAGTAATATTTTGTATTCAGGAAAGTATAGTATTTGGGAATTTATTCAGATTCCATTTGGATTTAGATCCAAATACAGAGAAATAATTAATTATATGATGAAAATAGTCTATTGATTTAAGTTTCCCTTTGCATCAAGCGCAAAACACAGTACTACTTAGTAATTTTTATTTGGCAGACTTCCACCCCAAATGTGAAATAGACAATGTGAGGAAGAGGACAGACCAAGCAACAGCATATTAAGTTGATGAGATATGCCAATTAGAGAATCAATTTTTCTATTATGACTCCACGGGTGAGCACTGGGTGTGGGGTTTAAGTATTCCACAGGGCGATTAATCGATAAATGACCCATGATTAAAAATTAATTAAAATAAAGAATATTAATTGAACTTTCTCCAAAAGTGAAAATATATTAACAGGTGAAGTAATAAACAGTACTGAATGCATTCTTTGCATGCTTCTCAATATTGTCCTATTTAGACCCCCCCCCCTAAAAAAAACCAAATTCAGTATAGTGCTACGAGCGTGCATGGGGGTACAATTTTAAAAAGTCATCATGGATGGCAAGAGTATAAAATTATTCTGCAAATGAAATGTAACAAATATCAAAGAATCAGCAAGTGACAAATGCTAGTCTAAAGAGAAAAGAGTAATGAGGTAGAGGAAATACGTCCCATAGAAGAATCATTTCTGAAGGAAAGAAAAAACAAAGAATCACACTACTGAGATTTGACTACATCAGGGAACATGTGAGATATTAGATTATTAGGTACAAAGACTGTAAAAAGGACAAACAATGGTAGGAGGAATGATAATCTCTCTAAAGAAATAAATGACTTATTCACCAAGTAGACGGAAACCTGGCTGTTGGTATTCCTCAGAGCCCTATTCCAGGAAAAATTATGTTTGCTGTTCACAATAATTCCTCATCCAAAACTTGATTGTACTTCTTTGCCTAAGCATTTTTCATCATTTATTTAACATGCCCCAGTCTCAGCCGCCTTTTCTTTGAATAACTACTCAACATGATCCAAACAATAGATTGGAAACTTGAAAGCATTTTGTGTACACAGTAAAATATATATTTCACTGGAATAATGTGAAAGAAGTTAAGACTGGCTAAACAACAAGAAAATATCCTTGACTTTGATTGTGAAATCTTCTAAAGAAATATTGCATTAAGTAACTTAAATCCCTGACTATCCCAAAGGTGGTTCTGTACCCATTTAAGATTGATTCACAAGGTAGTTCACATGGCGAGTCTAGACATCTTGTAAACAATATTTATAGGTCAGATGAAGTTTTCTCAAAGTTCAGTATTAAAAAATGTGTATCTAGCAATGTGATATATTCTAGGTACAGTAAGTAGTTCTCCATAAAAATCAAAGCCTTAAAAAGTTTAAGAAGCACAACAGTTTTAAGCCACAGTTACCTAACAAAGCACACGCTTTGGGCACAGTAACCAAAACTCAGCCATCTTCTTACAACAAGTATAAGATCCATACTGTGAGAGACAGGTCTTTCTTGGAGGTTCATCTGGAACAGTTGCTCCTAGAGAGCAAGTCCAACACAAAACATGAAGTACAGGGTGCTGTCCTTTGGCCTGTCTTCTCCATGATAAATACAGACCAGTGTGAGTACTTTGCTTGTTCTCTCACTGTTGGAAGCAGAACGCACAGGACATCAAAACTCATCACTGTTGATAAACTGGGTGGAGATCCAGTGGTCAGTGTGACACACCGTATGTGGAGTGTGACTGGGTGTGGACCTGGACTTCCCATTCTCTTGCTTATTGTAGCAGTTAACTGTGTCTGGCAGAAGACAGTAAGACAATTGCCTGTTCCCAGCAGAAGATACCAAGGCTGAAAAGCCCACCAAGGAATGTTTGTGCAACTGATGAGCCCAGTTAATGATTTGCCTTGGGTTCCATCTCAACACATTAATAGAAAACTGAAGTACAAATATCAGCCCTATTTTTGACCTATTTTGTGGAACAAGAATTTGACACTAAATCATAAGGACAGACTTATGGGCTTGTCCTCCTTGCCCATCCCAGGAGGGAGGTCTTTTGGTAAGATTTGCACCTCAGCTGCACCAAGTGTATGTTTTTTTATTTTTCCCCAGGAAATTATGTTTGTAATTACAATTGCATTTTTGAGCTATATAGCAATTTCTGCAGATTAGTGTACTTATCACCAGCAATCTTAAGGAACCTGTATATGTTGCAAGTGTAAATAAACCATGTTATTTGTGCATCTGACTGTTTCTCATGAATGCAACTGGACCTTCTGCATAATTGGCGTTCGTGCATCTGGTGTCAGACCTATAACCATGGGAAAACTGTACTCTTTGTGCATCTGCTTCCTTTGAAGGGAACCAGACCTGCAGCATACAGGCTGTTTGTGAATCTGGTGCCAGACCTGTAGTCACATTTAAATTGTGCTAGTTGTGCATTCAGCTGCACCCTTGGAAGGGAACTGGACCTACAGCAAATAGGCTGTGTGTGTTTCGTTTCGGACCTATAGCAACACATCTTAACTAGCATACCTATTAAGAGATAAGTCCAGCTGCCCCTAGCTCACCTAATCTCTGAGGACCATGGTGCTAGAACACAAGGGGTTTCATCTCTTACTAAATTCATCCTTCACTTCATGCAACACTCACCCCTCTCCTCCTCCTCCTTTTCTGAATATCAAAAAAGTAAATAAGTAAATGACAGCTGGTATGAAAGCACAAAAGAATAAGAGAAGCCTCCAGTGTTTTAGTATTTAAAAAATCCTAAAAAGCTAAAAATACTAGTGGGCTATGTGTGAGGACAGAAGACATCTACACAAGCTCTAAAATATACAAAAAAATCTCTTTCAAATATGATTTTTATGCGTTCATTAGTATCTGCAGCTTGGGTGATTTATGCTAGTGATACCTCTTAGCATCAGTGACAGAGATTTAGACATTTAAATACAGAGTAACTTTAAGCTCCAAGCTTGAATGTTGGACTGGGTATCATATTAAGATATATGAGACTTTCTGGACTACAGAAAAAAAAGGTAAAAGAAGAACTAGTAATGTTTCAATATAAACTCTGTAAGAAATGAATTTTTCATACTGGTATTAAACTCAGAATAGTAAACATTTTTTTAATGGCTAAAAAGAGTCATAGATATCTCTGGCAGAAATAAAGCTGCTAACAGTCTATATGTGCCACACATAGTTCTTTGTAGAGTAAGAACACAAAATATATGGTGGAACTACTAAACTTACAGAAAAGCCACAGTGCAAGAGAAATCAACAGTAAGAACATAATACTTATAAGCATAGTAGTGATTATTTAATGATACTATAATGAGAAAGTTGTCAACCAGCTTGTGTCACCAAGCCCATGTCTAGAAATTGATGGGTCTTTGGTAGCTGGAAATAGAAAAACTAAGCAAACAGAAATAAAACAACCCTCCAAATTCAGCAAAATGGAACATGTCCCTCAATTCTCTCTTGCATGCCAGAGGAAAATACAGAGCACTTCAAATAAACATAGCGTGACTTAAATTTTTAGATGAGTCATAAAAACAGTATATTGATTTTTGCAGACATTTAGAAAGTGAAAAAAACAATTCTTTCTTCACACATATACATGTACTATAGTTATACTTTCTCCATTGTCTATGCTGTATTCTAACTATGGGGGAAGTTACAGATACAGTAAAACAAGAGTTGGGGCACAATCAGAATTTCATATGATTTCTTGAGAACTTGAAGATATTTTGTGTTTGCTATGAATTGTTTTGGTTTTACTTTCCTTTAGAAGTAAAGTGAAAAAATGCAGAGATGGTACTGAAGCTGCTCTGGCACTCAGTTTAAGGATAATCCTTCTCTGCCTTCATAGTTCACATATTTAATATTACCATCTACTAATTTCCTTCTCCATTCCTATATTTATGAATATATACAGAGCTGCCTACTACTGCTTCTGAGTCCCCAGATCTTGAAGTCTTTAAAAGATACTCTATCTCACTTTCCCATGGCAATCATAAGCAAAAACATCCCATATATGTGTACACCTTTCAACTGTTCTGAGACTATTCCTTCCTAAGACATTTAGAGACATGATGTAATGCTAACATACAGGTCTCATTTAACCTCTGTCTCAGGTATAAAGCTCTCACACTTGAGGTGACTGCATGTCATTTAGCTTAAATGAAAATAAAACTTTATGATTTTGTTGCTGATGAAAACATAGGTGATGTCTCTGATATGACTGTTATCAACTATAGACATGCACTTATTTATCTGATTGTAGCTGAAATGTCTAGAGCTTAAGTGCAAAAAATTACTTCATCCTGAGGGGCTTGCAGAGTGATTTGAGAAAGACACCTTGCACTTTTAATGAGCTCTAACACTGATTCCTAACAAAAGCAACACTAGGCTTGTTTTGTTTTGTTTTGTTTTGTTTTGTTTTGTTTTGTTTTGTTTTGTTAGTGTGCAAAAGGGGGTAGAGCTAGACCCTGTTTTTCAGGTAATCTGTGGCAGCATAGCCCAAAGATTTTTGTTCTTGTTAATAACAGTTAGTTTCTCTAAAGAGTGTACTGAATTACAGAAGGCATCTTAGGAAAATCTGAAAGAGAAGAGACAAGGTGTTGAAACATATGGAGAAAGGAAATCCGTAGCAAGGATAGATATAGCACAAGGCAGAAGATGGTTTAGGAAGAGAAGGTCCAATGAATCCCACATTTTATGTAGGACAATAGCAGTGAAATGGCTTTTCCATCTGGAAATGCAAAGACTGAGCAGACAAAAAAAAAAAAACCACAACATGTTTTTGGGTTTTGGGGTTTGGTTTTTTTTTCCCCCTTTTTTTTTTCTTGTAGAAATAGTCTAGTAGAATGACCTGTTCTGTGATGGTAAAATGCTGACAGATGATTACTCTCATATACAAGTCTTTCTTCTCCAAAGAAAGGACATTTTAATATTAATGTTTGAGTATTAGCTATTTCATGGCTTATGTACATAGTCATTGCAGTATTGCCATTGAATAATTTTATTCAGCAGGAGTAGAATTACATTTCTTGTGAAGAAACACAAGACTTGTATGAAAATAATGTGCAGACACTAACTGCTCCAGGATGGGCCCTTTCCACGCGATGTAGTCCTTTGGGAATGGACTGCTCCATCATGGGTGACCTTCAGAGTCACAAGTCCTTCAAGAAGAGCATCTCCAGTATGGGCTCCTCTCCATAGGGTTACAGGTTCTTCTAGGAGCCTGCTCTGGCGTGGGCTTTCCACAGGGTCACATCCTCCTTTGGGTACATCCACCTGCTCCAGCATGGGGTCATTGACAGGCTGCAGGTGGATATCTGCTCCACTGTTAACTTCCAGGGGGACAGCCTGCCTCACAATGGTCTTCACCATGGGCTGCAGGGGACTCTCTACTCCAAAACCTGGAGTACCTCCTCCCCCTTCTTCACTGACCTTGGTGTCTGCAGGGTTGTTTCACATATTCTCACACTTCTCCTCTGGATGCTGTTTTTTCTGTTTCTTAAATACGTTATCACAGAGGTGTTCCCACCATTGCTGAAAGGCTCAGCCTTGGACAGTGTCAGGTCTGTCTTGGAGCTGGCTGGCACTGACTCTATTGGACACACGGGAAGCTTCTGACATCTTCTGACAGAAGACACCTTTGTAGGCCTCCTCTACCAAACCATTGCCATGCAAATGCAAAGTTCTTGTAGTATCTTTTGAGATGGTTTTTCAATGCCCCTGACTCTAAACTACAAAAACCAAATATTTTAACATGTCAATTCTTATTCTCCAGTAGAAATAAAAAAAGTCAGGTTAAACTGTTAGTTTAACTTATTTCTTGTTCCTCTAAGATGAAATGTACAGTCAGAAATTAAGTAGAAAATTGCATCATTTTGTCATAGTTTTATATATACACAGAAGTAGAATCTTAGAGATGATATGCAGCTGAATCATCAGTACAGTGTAAGGGCTTGTAATAATAAAGTTTTCTTTTTTCCTTCTTTAATATCAATAACTTAAGGAGATCTTCACTCTCCTATCTTACTTGCCTGCTTTCAATGTTCTTGAATTTATTTCTATTTTGCTTGATTTTGGATTGTTTTTCCAGATTAAAATGTTTCCAGTTAGGTAATTTACAATGTGGTGGCAACTGGTTTTTGTGCTAGTGATGTTCCTGCTAAATTCATTTTGAGTACCTAAGCAACATAAGACCTGAAGGAAGCACCTTACTTAGTAGGTTAATGACAATACCATACTGTTATTTGGATAAATCGTATTGTTGAAGAGTAAATAATCCATTAAGCCTTCGCGGCAGCATGATGACTTTTACTTCTGTTTGCACTGATTTTATAGAAAAGATTCAACTCAATTCTTATGTTCTACACAAAAACATGCTTTATTTACTGAGAAATGGCATGTAATATTTTACGTCATCTGCCAATTTTTATTATGCATGTAGTTGAAGATCTCAATTTAATTTTATCTTATACTGCCATCTCTAAACCACTGGTCTCTTTAGCTTGTAGTCATGTCCAGTTTCAAGAACCACAAAAAAGAAAAAAGAAGCCAACCCCTGCAACTAGTCAGTTTTGGGAACAAGGCTACAAAAATATTAATGATAATACCTTAGACCTCTTTACTACTCTTTACATTAGAATCAAAACCATAGACTCTGATAAACAAAGCCATAAAACCTGCATGTGAAGATTACTGAAATATAGATGTTACAACAAAATCTTGTATTCAATAAAAACACTCTCAAGCAAAAATCTAGGTTACTTTCACGTATCATGGCTTATAATTACCCAGTGATTTTTCTCTCCTTTCTTTGGTACAAATGTTACTAATACTAGTTTTTAAAGTCAGACGTAGAAATTAAGATCCTTGAAATTAATTTGTCTCCCCAAAGTCTATTATCCAGTATCTGGCTAACTCTCAGAGCTACAGAAAATTTTAGTCTCATTATTAGAAAAGTAGTTACAAGTAGTTATTTGCTCGCATTCAGCAGCTTAGCTGAATAGATGTAATTATTACTGATTCATAACAGTACGACATCTTGAATATAAACTTTAAAAATCCCACCCATTTCACAAAGCAGTCAGCTTGGGCACCTTACTTTCAGACTGCTATTACTAATGAGGAATATAAATACTATAATATATTGTAGACACACCTTTACTTTAAATGGATCATGTCTTCACAGGATATAATCAAATTACATCAATTGAAAATATGTCCAGGTAAATATGCTCTTTCTTTCTTTCTTTCTTCCTTGCTTGCTTTCCTTCCTTCCTTCCTTCCTTCCTTCCTTCCTTCCTTCCTTCCTTCCTTCCTTCCTTCCTTCCTTCCTTCCTTCTTTCCTCCTTTCCTTCTTTCCTTTCCTTCTTTCCTTCTTTCTCATTTTAAATAATGCTTCTTTTTTCCACTGGAAATGTTAATATTCTCAAGACAGTTATTGGGAAGATGGTCAGTGTTAGGTTTATGCTCGTATTTTGGATTCATTAATTTAGCTTTAAATTAAAACATAAATTAAAAAAGAAAAAGGAAAGATGCCAAAGTAAATTCCTTTCCCTGAAATAGCCAAGTGGCGTCTCTATCTGAAAGCAAAGTCATAAAAAAGTGATAAAAATATTCTCAACAGAGCATTATATTGAAAGTCTTCCTTTATAGTTCCCTTCATTAAAAAACTGTTTAACATCATTAATTAGCTAGTTGTTGAAAATAAGCATGTGAAATTATGATATGGACACCAAGTTCCATAGGAAATAAACTGTAACTATATAAAATTTTCAATGGCACTGTTGTCCTGGAGAGAAAAAAAAGAAAAATCTTCCTGAGACGGGCAGCATCATTTATCCAGACTTTTCATCTGAATGGTGATAGTTTTGAGGAGCTAGGTATGATGAAGACAAAAGGATTGCCCTTGATTTTTTTGAACACAAAATTTCACTAACGAAGACCTTGGTAGAACAAACCCATATATCTCTGTGCACTTCTTTGCTTATCTTTTATGATCTGAACAAAATAGATCATTCAGAAGTAAAAATTCTGCCTTTTCTTTTATGAATCTGAAACTGAATTCCTCAAACAGGTTCTACTAGAACACTCTACTTTCAGGGATCTAGAATGAAAAGGCCATTATGTCTCCAAGGCCATAAAAGGCCATTATGGTCTGATAATCTGATTTATCAGATCTCAGGCTACAAAGCTTATTAATGCTTTCAGTATTGATGGAGACAGTGGTTAAAAAAAGTATTCTGAGATTTTAAAAAAAATTCTGTCAGTCATTGGCACTTGAGTGTACTTGATTCACAAGGAAATTGTAACAACCTAACACTACACTTACAAAACAGATGTAGCCACAACTTTGCTTCGCTCTGCTGAGCTACAGATATTTTAATGAACCCAAAGAAACTTATAGTGAAGTCACATAAATTCTACATTGTCTCATAGTTCTTCAAGAACCATTTGAAAACTGCTAATATCTAATATCTTGTTCATTAATTTAATATGTGCTTCAACAGATCTTGCTCAGAGTAAAGAGCACTGTCTAAGAGCAGGTTGTCCCTTTGTTTTGGGAGTATTAGTCCTTGAAAATTGGAAAGAAGGAACCATTTCTTTGAGACGC
Organism: Todiramphus chloris collaris; assembly: GCA_025345505.1. Lineage (NCBI taxonomy): Eukaryota > Metazoa > Chordata > Aves > Coraciiformes > Alcedinidae > Todiramphus > Todiramphus chloris. Next base: position 427,153 of record JANVCC010000047.1, read on the forward strand.
ATTTTATTCATAAAGCTATTGCATTTACAAATTCATGTAGCTTTGTTCTATGAACTAAAACCACAACATTTTTTGTTTAAATGAGAAAATAAAAATGTTTTGACCTTTCATGGCAAGTTTGAGTTGGATGCACATGTATCTTGGGGGGGTTTGAACTACTGAGAAGAATAATTTTTAAAGGTGAAACCCACCAACTTAACCTTTAAATTGGCAGCTTCAGTGTTGATTTCAGGTTGAGAAAAATGAAAATACGAATGTCTATTTTTCCAAGGTGGAATACCTTCCCATTGCCACTCATAATATGCATGTTAATTTATTACCCCTGAGTAGTCCATCTGTTCTTTGTATCTGTGTTCTTTATGTCCAACTCCTTCTGTTACTATTAAATGACACAAATAGCTCTGATCTTTATAGTTTCTATTCATACTGTGTCAGTAGATCAAAACTCATATTGGGCTTTTAATGAGGGGAGAACTTAGAACAGAGAGGGAGATCTTAAAGCTTATTTTTTGTTTATGTATTAGTGTCTCTTATGTGCTAAAGAACTGAGACAATCAGTGTTTTACTGTCATGCTTCTCAGCTGAAAAGTATCCCACATAGTGTTACTCAAGACTTTTGTCTAAGGAGCTTAGATCTCCTTTTTGTCCTCTGCAATTTCACATTTTATTTCTTTATTAATTTATTATCTCAAGATGACATTATTAGTGCATTTCAAGTAATAATATTATTGTTCTGCTCATTAGTTGTTTATGAAGATATTGGTGTATATTGTTTTCTGCTTTACATGTCATACTTAAAATAGAGCTCTGTGCCTGAAGACAAAGATAGTCCTCTAATGTGTTGTTCTGATGTCCATCTAAGCAGGTAAGACACCCAAAATCTGTTGATCTTATTTATATCAGCTCCTTGGGTTGCTTCAGAAATCATTTTAATGTTATCTAATAAAACAAAAAGTTATTAGCTTTTAAGATGCATAGTGGCTGATCTGGGAGAGTTGACGGAAAAGAACTGTAGAACTGGTATATGTATATATATATATGGATATGAATGTAGATAAGATTTTTTCTTTTTGGTTAAAAGCAAAAGCGGTTTACGTCAGTCAAAATGTTGTTTATCAAAGCAAAATAAACTTATTCAGATTTAGAAGTTTTGATCCATTTTGATATGAGAAGTCTAACAGGTTCAGGGATTTTAGATTTGAAGTTAGTATTTAGACAAAACAAAATTTTCTTCTGAACAAATGAAATTTTCTAACCAAAATTTTCTTCTGAAAAAATGCTACAATGAATCCTGAAGATTGCTTTTTGGTTGGTTTGCTTGGAGATGTGGGAAAATAAAGTTTTATTGAATTCAACTCAAATTAGAAATTTTTTGTGTCTTCCTTATCTTCCATTTTAAAAAATAATAATAATAATCAAAGGAACTTTGAGGACCAAAATACCTTTAATAATATGGATCACATTACACACAATCCAAAGGTTTCATAATAGAGGAATATTTTCAGAAGTATTACATCTTCAAGACACAAAAGACTGAATGTTGAATTATATCATTCTACACATACTGGTGCACACAAGTGATAATAAATGGAGGAGTATTTTTTAGACTTCTATGTGCCTTGATCTATCTTTTTGTCCAGCCTTCTTCACCACACTCATTGACTTGGGTCCTTTTCTATATCTACACAGATGTCTACAGTAGTCAAATGTAGCATTTAATCTCCTAAGAGGTAATTCACTAGTCATCTGAAAATATGAGAAAAAAATAAAGAAAGGGGAAAGAGGTCCTTTTGGTCTTCTTTTTCCTAGAATGACTGAAATATTTTCCTAGAAGATTAATCCCAACCCTGGGAATTTTAACTTTGCTTCTCTTTCAACTGTAACTCTCTAACATCAGCTGTTCAATTTCAATACGCCATCATTCATTCTTCTGAAAATACAGTCTGCACTACAAAATGAAAGTACATGTTCAAATTCTGTGCAGCTTTCTTACTGTCTTCAATTTCCACTAAGTTACACAGAAGAACTTTCACTGCAAACAATTGCTGAACACTATGTATTTTTTATCTAAAGGACGGCCACAAATGAATATGTTTATTTCTGATTTCTGACAGAATTAGGCATGTATACTACATAGGACTTTCAAAGGCTTCTGTAATGTAAGATCTGGAAAGGATATACAAGTATAAGGAACTGGATGTTTATAAGGGAAAGGTCTAGAGTCTTAAATTGCTGCAGGATCCACCCTTTCCAAAAAGAAAAACAAACAAAAACATTGCATGGGAGACATGAGCAAAAGGACTTTCCTGTGAGAACTAAGGCAGATGGGGAAAGTCAGCCAAGCATTGTCATACATATTGCGCAGCTTTATAAAGTCACTTCCAAACTGACTGGATGAGCACTGCCCATCAGATTTATGACAGCTCCTGGCACAAATCCTAAGCTGCCACTTCTGAATGTGTACACTATCTTGAGCTGAAGCTGGAAGTCTGTTGATAAGAAGTAATGAGCAGTCTTTACAGAAAGTCCTATGAACCAGTGAACACCCCTTGCTGAGTCCATCCTGTTGAATGTCTAAATCACCCTAAGTTTTGAGGTTTCCAGAATTAATTCCATAACCATCATTATTTGTGGTTTTGTTTTTATATTATGATCTGGCTAACTGCATTATTCTTCTTAAAATACTAATGAGGTTTATGTTTTATCATTACATTTTTGATCTAGTATATAATGAAGCTTCACTAATTCTTTTATTTTGATCATTAATAAAGCAATAGCCTAAATCTGTCTTTCTTTTCTCCAGAACGTTCTCATATTACACACTCTGTTGAAGGAACAAGATCATGAAGTGACAAAGGACATAACAAGGGAATAAAAATAGCTTCCAGGTTAAAGAAGTCACTGTGAAACATGTGGTTTATGGTTCCTTTACATTCCATTGGGAAAGCTTACAGGCACCCCAGGGATGACAAATAATAGCTTTCAAACATTTACCTGGAAGGATCAAATTAGACAGCAGTGGTTTCTCTCAGGTTGCAGTTCCACCACCTTGATGTGCCTGCACTCCACTAAGAGTGTTTAAATTGCCCATAACTCCTATGATCTTTTCCAGGTGCCATATTTCCAAATTTTATGTTCCTTAGTACATCTTTATTCTTACTTCCTCTGTGACTTATGTTGCTCTCATATGTTTTTCTTGTTTTCTTTTTTCTTTATCTCCTTTCTCCAGCTTCTGTATTTCAGTTCTGCTAATACAGTTAATTACACTTTGTCTCTTCTTTAATTCCTTTATATTTTTTGCATAGTATCAGAAATGAAGTTTGATCAATAAGAAAGTATGATTGAAAGGAGGGAACAAAAGACATATTTCAGTACAAGACAGGAAAGCAGAGAAAGATTGGGAAGTCATTTTGTTCTGGGATAACATCAGTTTTCCTCTGTGGGTAGAAGTGAATAAAGTCAGAATAAAATCCTCATGTAAGAGAAAAATAAAGAATATAGAGTCAAATACCATCAAGTGGAAAAACTACCTGCAAACAAATACCTTTTTATAATCCACAGAACTCTTGTTCATTATGTGGTATAAGAAGTATTGCAAGCAGTGATGCTTTTGAGAAGAAGAAAATAAAAACCACAGAAATATGTTTCATGTTAACACAGATTTGAACATAAATTCTCAAAGTGGGATTCTATTTTAAGTAATGATGGTAAATTTTAATATTGTCTATGTTTCAATGACTGTGTACACTGTTAAGACTAACCAACTTACATCTTGTTCCTTTTTTCAATGGAAGAAGCTGACAAGGTTGTTGTGTTCCTTATAAGTAGGGGAAAGTCACCAAAGCCAAGGCACTATGAATCATATTGTGCAGATTGTATTGTCTGTTTAACCATCCCTCTTATTTGAGATGAAGTAAATATCTAATGTGGGTGCTCTAAAAAACCCATCTACCACTAAGGAGCTACACATATCAAGAAGTGATGACATTGGAAAAGAATGGGTAATATCAAAACCAAACAAAACAAAACAAAAACAAACAAAAAAAACAAAAAACAAAAAACAAAAAACAAAAAACCAACCACCCAAACAAAACAGTGTCCTAGACACTCTCTACCTGTCAGTTTCTGGAGTAGAAGGGACAATGGTGTCTACTTGTAAGCAACATTTTTTAGAAAACCTGACACACAAAATTTCTGAGATTTCATTATAGTAGGAGAAGGGAAAAAAGTAAAGACTTAAAGGAAGTCATTGTGCAAATAATATCATGTTTAATAATGCAGAAATTGTGAAATTAAAGCTAATCGAAAGCTGTCTATAATACACAATGGAAGATGAGTAGTCATTTTTTACCAGTATTTTGCAGTACACTGACAGAAGAAGAAAACATTAACAATTCTGGTTTTATTTTCTATTATAGCTTATTTTTAAGAATAATATATGAGTAAAGATTTTGTTTTAGTTCTTAAAGTAGAACTAAAAATATTTAAAAATGCATATAGTAGAACTACCTATCTACCTATCACCTATCTACTAAGAATTTTTACATACTCAAACTGTCTCTGGTTTTTCACTTCTTAGATTCTAGTGTAAAAATGTGGTCAACCTTTTCTTATGAAAAAAGGGACACATTTTACATCTCATTTTGGCAGCTTATCTCATACAAGCCGCAAAATATTTGCTGCACATTCTGGAGTAGTAATAATGAAAGCTTCTGGAAAAGATAGCTGCCTTTAAAGTGTGAGTCAAGTTGAAAATGAAGTGACTCATTTCTGTGGTTGCCTGTGTTGAGGGTGAGGAAGAAAGCCATGAAGAATGCACAGAATAATTTTTTATTAAAAATCTTTGAATGGTCACTGTCTCATCTTTTATCTAGGAAAAATTTGTGTTGTACCTCTCAACAATATCTTGGATATGTGGATGCATTTTAGCTTTTATTATTCCCTTCAAAGATGATTTCACATCCTCCCATGTCAGCTTGTTCCATTACTTAAGTGTCCTAACAATCCTGGAGGCTCTCATTCAACCTGTATTTTCTTTAGTATACCTTGAGTCTATAACTGCTTCGTAGGGTTTTATAGACTCATAAGGTTACTTCAGCCTTTTTCAGTTTAGAACATTCTCTTCTATTCAAATAAGACAACCACTTTTATTTACTCCAGTATAGTCCATTCTTTTATTCTTATTTCACATCTTTTACTATTGAATTTCTATGATTTCTTCATGTTCACATAGAAATCAGGATCATATTGCCACTATGGTACAGGCTATAATATTGTGATAATACATTTTTGCTCGTTATTTCATACATATATACACACCTATGTATATATAAAAATAGACAACATAGAATAATTTATTGCATATCTACATTGTCTTGTTTCTGATTTTATGTTTGGGAATATTGCTCATATAACCTTTCAGTATAAAACTATTTTTGGGCATGGGGTGGGATGTTAATTTCTAAATGTAACACATTTAGTGATTGTATATCTATGTCTTTATCACAATTCCAGTTTTCATATCTTCACTGAGTTTCATAGAATCGCAAAATCACAGAATGGTTTGGGTTGGAAGGGACCTTCAAAGGTCATCTAGTCCAACCTCCTTGCTGTAGGTAGGGACATCTATCACTAGATCAAGTCGCTCAAAGCCCCATCCAGCCTGCCCTTAAACATTTCCAGTAATGGGACATCCACAACTTCTCTGAGTAATGCATTCCAGTGTCTTACCAATCTCATGATGAAGAATTTCTTCCTAATATCTAGTCTTAACCTACCCCTTGCCCTTTTCACTATAGGCCCTGGTAAAAACTTGCTCGCTGTCTTTCTTACAGGCTCTCTTTAAGTACTGAAAGGCCACAATCAGGTCTCCCCAGAGCCTTCTCTTCTCCAGGCTGAACAACCCCATCTTTTTCAGCCTTTCTTCATAGAAAAGGTGTTCCAGCCCTCTAATCATTTTCATAGCTCTCTTCCGGACTTACTTTAATAGGGCCATGCCGTTGTTGTGCTGGAGACTATGGATGCAGTACTCAACTGGATGAAGCATTTAGAGATATAAGACCAAAAGTATCATTAGAAGAATCTGTCACACAGTCTGTTTATTCAGGGCATACATCAGCTAAACTTCATGTGGCTATCCCTTTCTTCAGAACAGTTATCCCCAAAACATTTCACTAGACATACAAATATATTTGCACATCTCCCACAGGAAGTGGTTATGTTAATATTTTCATCTCACCAACCATTTCTTTTAAGAGTTATATGATACCTTTAAAACTTGCCAGATGTGGAAATCAGGTTTAAGGTATAAGATATAGTTTTATCTGTCAGATAAGAGTAGTAGAGGTTAAAGCAAATGCAATAGCACAAAATAGGCCTTAGAAAGGAACTGATGGGAAATCCTAAAACCTAGGTACTGAGGCAAGGCTGTTCCAGGGAATGCTAACAGTCAGCAGGGTTACTGTAATCTCTGAATATGAAGCAGCCTAAACCAACAAAAAGCTGATTCTAAGATGCAGTGAATGAGGCATAGAAATAGAATAGATTAGTGGTCTTGGTTTTTTGGTTTGGTTTTTTTTTTTGTGGCGTTTGTTTTGATGAGTTTTTTTAATTACTCTTTCTCTGATGCTTCTACTTCAATATTTTTATGCCTTTCCAAAAGCTATCTTCAGAATACCCATGTAAGGTGAAGAATTATTATCGCCATTTTCTATGACAGAGGAATTAATTCAGAGAGAGTTTAAAGCTCAAATTGTTCAAAGTTTCTAATGATTTTGAACACAAAAGGTCCATAATAGCATTATTCAGTACTTTGTGTTCAGAACAGAGTTTTCAGTGTCCAACATCAAAGATAAGCATATGCTGCCTTTCTGTAAGTTATACCCCAGGAACCTCAAATTAAATAGCTGCCACCTGTGAAAACATTTTACATGAGCTGTTATATCACAGAGGAATCCCTTAGCAGAGAATCTATTCCTTCAGAAATAAAATAAAAATGTTCCTTTATGTGTTTTTTTTTTTTTTTTTTCTTATTCCATATGACTGTGGAGATTTACCTTCTTAAGGGGAAAGTTGTATTCTCCCGAGAAATATGCAGAGTCTAAAAAGCGTTCCATATCATTTAGGGTCAGAGGAGGGAACAAAACAGAGGAAAATTTCCTGCAATCTACTTGTCTTAAACTTATGAAAATAACAGAGACACAATTAGATAGGAGCACTGAAATTCTACTAATTCCATGAGTTATTCCTCCCCAGTTTTTTACACTTCACTGAATGCCCATACTATCAACTAATGAAAAAACTTACATGCAGAAAAATGTCAGATTTTTCAATTTTGTATGAGTTTTCACTCATCTGTAACCCTTTTGATGCCCATGGGAAGCTGATAATTTAGATTTGCTCTTTAGAGATTTACTCCATGCTTCTCAGATCTACTCAGCCTTCACTCATTTTCTTTTCCACTTGACTCACATACAGTCACAGACATGCAATGAAATAACATAACATCATTCAAAACACGTTCTCTTTATTATCATTCCAATTGATTTGCCTCCCCTGACTGGAGCAGCTTGACATTTTTTATAGGTGGCTAACTTGAATTGCTCCTTGTTCCAGGCCTACCAGGTTAATAGCAGCAAGCTGTCACACTTGGAGAGCTTTTCTTTGTCACAGCTCTCAAACCTGAAGAGCAAGTTGCTTATTGCAGCTCTCCTAGTGAATCATTTTTTCCTCTCTGATCAGAACGCAGCTGGTTCCTATTTTTCCATTTGGTTTTATCCGTGATGAATTATAGATATCTTAGCTATCGAGGACTCAGCCCACTGTTGAAAACCTGATATAGTGTAAAACTGTCCAGTCAATACCTTTCTCATGTGCCTAATAATTCCTTAGCTCTGTGTCTGCTCTTATAACACTATTATATTAAATTCACAGCTATAATCTGACATTATGAATTCAATTAATTTGGAAAATATGCAGGACACATCAAGTTCTTGTAAATCTGCGTTAAAATGCTGTTACTGTCTTCTGAAACAGCAAATTATTTTCCACAATCCAAAAAAACCTATTACAGTAACTCTCATGGTTTTGAAATTATACTCATGACTGTCATTCTCTGACCTATAACTGTTACACAAAATCTTATTATATTGACATTGGTGCTATGGACTTCTTTAATGGGCTTATAGTACTTGCAGCTTGGTTTAATCTCTGCAGTTATTTATTGGTGGTTAAAGCTCTACTGTTCTGTCCATATGAAATCTCTTTTACAAGGAATGTGGCAACTGTTTATGAATGAAGCAAGAAGGAATACAGAGCAGAGGCAAGCAGGAATAGAAAGCAGGCAAAATAGAGTAATTTCTGAGCTGCAAGTAGTATGTTATATATTCTGTTACCTACTGGTACATTTTCTCACTTTTATGAACATCAGGGAAGAATTCAGAAACATTGGTAAGGTCAATGGAGGAAAAATAAACTGGTTTGGAATTAACTGTCATAGTACATTAATGATGTTTAGCTTTGATACATTGATCAAGTGTAAAGCCAATGAACAGACTAAACTCTTCAAGGACAGTGGCAAATAGGATCTGATCGAAATATTTTCATTACTGGTATTTTTCATTTTTCCAACCTTTTTTTAGAGTAATCACTTGTTTTATTTTATTGCAACTATTTGGAAATACACCTTGATTTTTTTGCTTAATCTGATGAGAAATAATGTTGTAGTTTATGATAAGAAAAATTAAGGATTAAACTTAAAAAGGCATTTTAAAAAGTTTTATCAAAAATTAGAACACTGACAGAATCAAAAGATATTATAAAAAAAGAATGCTGTTGGTTGAAATTCCATTTTTTCACAGAGTGAATAAAACCAAACATACAAGCAAAAAAAACTTGTTGGAGAAAACCCAATGACTAAATCAAACTTTCAGACTTTATTTTTCCTCTTTGTTATGCACTAAATTCAGGGTAAGTTGAAAGGAAACAAAATCATGTTTTATTCATTTTAAGAAAGCAGAGAAATCCATCATTTTATTTATTTGCATAATCACAAAGTCTTTATATTGCATTTGAGTTAAAGAAAACTAACAGAAATGGTCTGCCTGTACCTGTGTAATTGAGTAATGTTCTTGTTTTGAACAACTTTTTTAGAAATATTTGAAGTGAAAAAATCCTTGAAAAGTTTCTGTGATTAATTTAAGAGCAAAGGAACTTCCAGGGTGTGAATCCATCTGCTATTCTTTAATGAAGCAGTTTGCTAGTAAGATACTTGTGGCACCAAAAAAGCAAAAGTATCTTTCAGGTGCCAGTGACAGATATGGGAAAGATGTCTTGTTTATGTGGGAATCAAAATCTTGCTATTACAATTGTTCATTAAATCAACCCTCCTAAGATATTTTGTTGCTCACTGAAGGTTAAGAATGATGTCTGAATGATATCACAGTCACATGCACAAATACACATGCACTTGTTCTGTGGTTTTTCCAAGCCTCTTGTTTCCTGGATCATCCAGTTGTCCCTTTTCAAATGTGCGTGCAGCATTTGCCTTTTCCAGTTGTCAGTCGCGTCTCCAATCTCCACAACATTCCAAAGTTAATAGAGACATACCTTGTAAGGAAAGTGGCCATTCTTCTCAGAGTCAGCCATAGGGGTTTTGCATGGTCTGAAATCTCTCCAGTAATCAGTGATCCAATTCTCATCAATGGCTGGTCATTCTCCTCCTTCAATCTTGTCTCTATGTAGTGGGTCTGTCTGAGCTACTTTTCCCCACCCAGCCCTCATGCTGCAGCACTGGGAGCTGGAGGGTGTTGATAACACACCCGTGTTATGACTGCCAGTGCTCACACGGCACCAGAGGATGGGGGGCAAGATGGGGGAGAGGATACAGCCAACCTGAGCTGACCACTGGGATATTCCATACCATGTGACGTCAGCTCAGCTATAAAGGGAGAGGGCAGGAGTAGGATGGGGGGGCATTCGGCTTGTCCTCTGAGCAACTGCTGCAGGTTTTGGAGCCCTGATTCCTGGACTCAGCCTGACATCGCCTGCGGACGGGAAGTAGAGAATAACAACTTTATCTATCACAACCCATGGCTCTTTATTTTTCACCTTATTCTCTCCCTGCGTGCTGTGCTGTTGGAGGTTGGGGCGAGTGATAGAAGGGCTTGGTGGGCACCTGGTGCCCAGCCAGGGTAAACCCACTGCACTCTAATCACAGACCCCTGTGAGACCTTGTCAAAAGCTTAGGCAAGGAAGGCACTGAGTAACCCATCCTTCTCTGTGTTCACTGCTGCTAAATCACCATCTTCACTGAGCAGTGAGCCTTGATTTACCTTACTCAGACTTTTGAAATAAAGCAGTAAAGCACTGCCCTCAGTGTCCCTTCCACTTCTCAACTCCAGCTGAGCTTTGACTTTCCTGACACCATCCTTGCATGACCTGGTCAACAATTTAAAATTCCTCTTTTGCAACCTATCTCTGCTTCTACCACCTATAAACTTTTTGCATTGCAGCTGAGTTATGACATTCCTGTTTAGCCAAGCTGGTCTCCTGAAATGTCCTTACTTCCTCAAATGTCTTAGAAGGGAGTGTGGAAGTACAATGACCAATAACTCAACTATGATTTATATAATTAAATGATTTTAAAATAACAGAAAAGTATTATTCTTAGGAGGCAGAGAAAGCATCTTCCGAAAGTGGAAGAAATTGTTAGGATTTAACAAAAAGCCATAACCTGTTTCTTCCTCTTTCAACCTTATACAATATGAGAAAAATAGTGCCCAGCTACAGCTCTTGTATCTACTGAGATGGAGGATGAAGGAAGCTATCTGGCAACAGAGATCTGCCTTGGGTAAAGCTATAAAGAAGGAATGACCTACATTGACTGGCTTATTGTCTGATATTTTCCCAATGTTAAATACAATTAAGTCACACTGCCTTACAATCTCATTCCCTGTCTTGTCTTTCTTTCTACAGTTTCAAGGACAATTAATTATATAACAGGAAATAAATTTAAATTTCATGTCTTCGTTAACTGAAACTAAGAAAGTTATCATTGCCTGTTAAATTTTATAGCCCTTTTCTGTAAGATATTTAAATGAAATGGCAATTAAATGTATGGTATAATGTTAGGATAAAGTAGGTTTTAAAATGGCACACAGAATAGATACTTAGCAACTGATACTACAGTCCCTAAATGAAATAGAAACATAATCTCACTGAAATACTTCTAGATATCTAAATCCAAAGAGTCCTTGTCTTTCTAAACCAAGACAAAGAGCAATCATTTGTAGAAATCACATTGTTCTTGCTGAAAGGCTGACAGATAGACAGTTTCAAAGCAAATACTGTAATTCTATAAATTTTATGTACATGCCATTAAGGATACATTTCCTACTGCTGATACTCCGCAGGACACTACATCATCTGCTGAAAGATCATTTCATTGCAGCATTTTGAACAATATGAAATTATTAATTTGCAGTATGCAAGTTAATAAAATATTTTTGAAAGATTAGCATAGTATGTTTTCAAGTTTAAACAACCCATGCAGTTTTGTAGTACCGATGCATAAATAAAATGGGCAAAGGAAATCAAAACTTTGGCAAGGAATGACAAAATAAATTTATTTCCTATGTAGTTTAAGTGGAGCAGCTTTATTTGCCAGTATTTGCTAGCAAGCTGGCATCACTAGAGCACTGCTACCATGCTGTATTGTCATCTCAAATATATGCAGCACCAAACAGCATCTTATTTGTTGAGTTCCAGGGCTGCTGTAGTATCCTTTTGACTGTGTTGGGAGAACCCTTGTCCAACTGGACCAGCGTAGCCCCCCTGTCCTTTGAAAGTGATCTCTTCTTGTTCCTGTTTCCTTTCCTGTTAATTTCAGAAGCTATATACATTGTTTGTAGTTACATTGCAGAGCAGCAGCACAGAGACTGGCTGGCATGGAAAGAGACACTAGCAGTGTGTCATGATTTAACCCCAGCTGGCAACCAAACACCACGAGCTATTCGCTCACTCCTCATCCCTCCCTGATGGGATGGGGAAAAGAATTAAGAAAGAGTCAAACTCCTGGGTTGAGATAAGAACAGTTTAATAACTGAAATAGAAGAAAATATAATAATAACAATACTACTACTACTACTACTAAGCATAATGAAAAGGAAGATTTTCTTCCTGAAAATATGAGAAAATAATAATGAAAAGGAAGAGTGAGAAATAACATACAAGAAAATACAGTGATGCACAATGCAATTGCTCACTATCTGCTGACTGATGCCCAGCCAGCCCCAGGTTAGTCACCCCAGCCAACTATCCCCCAATTTATACACTGGGCATGACATCCTATTGTATGGAATAACCCTTTGGCTAGTTCAGGTCAATGGTCCTGGCCATGCTCCCTCTCAGCTTTCTTGGGCACCTGCTCACTTGCAGAGTATGGGTAACTGAAAAATCTTTGACTTAGTGTAAACACTCTTTAGCAACAACTAAAATATCAGGGTGTTATCAACATTATACTCACACTAGATCCAAAACACAGTACTGCACCGGCTATTAGGCAGAAAATTAACTCTGTCTCAGCTGAAACCAGAACACAATGTTGACAGTTAAGGGGCTGGAGTTTGCCTTCACTCTTCTGGCCTTTCCTGTGACTGGCAGGACAAAGCTTCAAGGTACATGAGCAGAGAAGTCAGTACTTGAAGTGAGGGTGTGGAGAATGACTACTGAAGGAAAGGGAGCCACAGAACTTGGATGAGTACAGAAAAAGGTGTTAAAGTCCCCATCTTGCATTCCGTACCATGCAAGATTCAAGGAATGCATCTCTATTTTCCACTGAGACCATCCCTTTGAGGATCAGGAGGGGAGGTACAATTACATTTCTTGTTGAAGTTCACACAGATCCTTGTTTTGCATCTGAATATGGCATATAATACATATCAATATTCCGGTAATCTGGCAGATTTTGTCAGCTCTATGAAACTTCCAGGTGATGTTATCTATTACTGATATACACTAGGCATAGGGCATACCCATGGATAGATGCAGAGAAAGATATGTATCTGTGATTAATGTTTATACCACAAACTTTAATGTGAAGTAGAAACCCATGACATCTGAATAAATACCACAATAATTTGTCAGATGTATTTTATTACTGTTGCTTCCATTGTTAGTAGAATGCAATAGACTCACCAGTACACTTAGAATAACATTTCTTGGCTTCCCATTGGAAGCAGTTCATGTGAGTGAAAGTCAACTCTTTTATACCCCATGAAAAGCAAATTTCTATTTAAGCTTTGTGAAATTCCTTAATCCTTAAAAATAAGTTAACTGCATCTTAAGAAAAAGTCACTTCTTGAGGAAACTTTAGAAAAGTGATTGTATTATGACAAATCGATTGATCTACTTAATGAATTTGGATTTGTGGGGAAATAAACAGTTCATATAATTATATTATATCAGTGTGTCAGTAAAGGATTTGTGCTTAGAGTGATCACCATCAGCATATATGACCAAAAATGTTACTACCAGAAATAACTGAAATTTTGATAGCAGTGTGAATGGGGAGGTTGTTGGAGATGGGGAAACCCTGTTCGAACTTAATAAAAGAGAGGCTTTTCTGTTTCCGGCAACTCTGCCAAGGTGATTTGAATATCTTAAACTCAAAATTTGCATGACTAAGACTTAAATGACCAAGGAGTAAGTTTGCTTATTAAGAAGAAGTGAAGCCCACAGAAATTCCCTACTTTGGAAGCCATTCCAAACTGGATTGAGCCAAAATTCACACAGAAATAACAAGCAAAGATTAGTTGCACAGACATAACAAAGAGAAAAACAGTACACTTCTATGAGAAAAATCAAAGAAGATTTATTTTATGGGAACCTATTTTTATCTTTATATACTCAGGTAGTGCTTTCTAAACCAGAGTTATCTGTGTGTGCCCCTATGATAAATATTGTTACACAGCCACATGACAACTGGAACTAAACCAACCAACCACCCACCTCATGATATATCTACCCCAACAAGTTCTTACCATGATAAAAATTGCACTTTTCATTGAAGAAGCATTTGGCCACCAAAGAGCAGACATATGTAAAGCTGCATAGCATACAACTAGTAATAACATGGTCACCTAAGGATCACTGTATAATTAGGCAGAGACTATGACCTGACCCCTGTCTATAACCAGAAAGATACCACACCTCCTCCCTTAAATAAATTATTTTCTCGATTTGCTCTCTTATTTTGAGGAAAAAGATTGATACAGTTATCCCAAGGAAAACTACTTTTATGTACAACCACAAAATACTCATTCTCTCCAACACAGATCTCACCTCTTTTTTGAAGGTAAACTAGAATGTCAAAATTAGGAAGGAACAAACTAGAGATGAGTTTTGGTCTGGATTTTCATAGTTGTCCTTATTCTTCAATGACAGACTTTACACTGTTACAGACTCAGAGGGGTGATATCAAAAGTGAAGTTTCAGTGAACTGCCCCTGTAGCTGGGAGTCTAATTTCTGTTTAAAGGAAATAGCTCAAATTCATTTCAAACCTGCACTCAAATATTTTGCTGTAGAACTGTATATAGGAGTTTAAGCTACTGAAACAGAACAGAATGATTCTATTAAATTCTGTTTACATGCCCTTGTGGTTCCTGATCTTCTCTTGTTGTTTTTTAAATTTTCACTCAAGAATTTCTGAAGTACTTTTCTGTATAAATCCACTTTACTGTTGGCAGAAAATATTATAAACTCATTATTCAAAACAGCAAAGGATTGAAAAAACAGAACTTGGAATTGGATGCTATATTCCCTAAGTTAGGCAGTACAGATGAAGTATTAGGGTCAGGAGAGTGAATTAGGAGAGTAAATTAGGGTTACGAGAAGTAGTATCTGCTCTAAACTTTTAAATTCTATTTTTATATATATATATGCACATTTAAGAATATATATAAGAATATACCACCTTACCATATGGTGCATTATTGACATAGTAGTTTCCAAAACCATTTTATTCTTCATGTACAGAACTAGTTTTCCCATGGAAACACCTAAACTTAGGGATAACTGAATATTTGTTTACTAGTTTGATTCTCCCTGGTTGTAGTTTGCACATGAGGAAGTATACATGTATGGTTTTAGTTATGGAGTTTAGTTTTAATAATTTTCTGGGCTTCCTATAACACTTTTGGACCAGGGCTTAGGAAACACTGGATGAAGCGAATTCTGAAGTTTTGTGTCTGTTTTTTTTTCCTCTCTGTGTTTTTAATAGATACCTTATCATGAACCACAGAAAAGACACTGGGTCCATGATTCTAAAGATTATCAGAATCAAAGTTATGCATGACCTCTTTTCTATATAAAAATCCATAAAATTTGTATATTGGTACACTGTAGTCTGTCTGCTTATAGAAGTTTAATGGAATATTATAAAAACTCAAGATGAGAAAAGTGCAAATTTTAGACTGTACTTTACTTTTCTGTTTCTTTTTTTTTTTTTTTTTTTTTTCAGTGTTCTGAGTAGCACTCTTTCATCATTCCATTATGTCCAATGCATCCTCTTAATTCCATGAAAAAATAGAAAAAGCAATCTGACTATTATTTTGTCAGGAAACAGACATTCTGGAACCCTTAAAAAATAGTCTTTACTCAGGAGAATACTACCTGTGTGTCCCTGTCTCAAATGATTAATTTAGTTTACAGAAGCATCCAAATTCTGAACTGTGAGAATTTTACTCATAACGAATGAAACTATATAAGCCATCCAAATTAGAATGTTTGTAAATTAGCTGTGATGTAAGGTGAAGCTTAGACTACGTTTGGAAAACTATCAAGCCAAATGTTCATATAAAGTGATATTGCTGTCTTAATTTTCTTTTTCTTTTGATCTTCCCTTTTGATTATCCTTTATACTTCAATAACAGACATTTTTTAATCACCTGTAGTGTAAATAGAGATATGGAACATATAGCAGAACATACTAATATATGTCAATTTTGTTCTTCTTTATGCATAATGTTTTACTGAACTACAATTCCTGTATGTACAGGAATGCTTTCAGTTGGTGATTCCAAACTACAGTAAAGCTGAGTCCAATTCATTTTCTATCATTTTCCATATTGTCAATTTAATCTTGGCATTATGGAACTGTATTTGTTGGTTTAGACAAGCTTATTTTCAGACTTAATCAGACATTCTGTGTTCTTATTATCCTAAGACGGAAATGTCACAATTTGTGGTTTTGATTCCTCACAAATAAGAAAGAAAAGCGAGAAAGTTGTTTCTAGAAAAGACATTTTTTTGCAGAAAAATATTTCCATTTCTGGATTACAAAATTTTTAATTTTTCATTAAAAATTATGTTACAGCTGAATTTTAAGCCATTTCATTAATCTCACTTAGTGCCTACTCTAACTGCGGTGCAAAAGAAATAAAATAAGTGAAGTAAAATATTAATAAAATAAAAATCATTAACTATAGCAAGCTAGCACTAGCTAATTTTTTTTAATGTCAAAATGCTCCTGCTTTTTTTTTTATAATAAAACTATTTTAATGAAAAACTATCCAAAAAATAGCTAAACTTGAATTGAATGTATTATGATACCAGCATCAAATGTTTTATGAGTAAAATCAGTAAAAAGCCTAAATGTCTTCAAATAGAATTCAAGAATATTTTATAAATTCCAGACAAAAAAATCAAAAATTTTGTGAAAAGGTCTCATTTTTAGGAGGAGAGATGTTTTAATAACACACCGTATCAGTATGTGTATATGTAGCATTGAAATTATGGACAAATCAACAAATTAAATACAACCTATACAGCCAAAGTATTTAAAATATGTAAATAATAATGAAATATTAAGCAATTTAATTGCTCATTTTATTCATACACATTTTAGTAAAAGGTTAACTATCTAAAGAAATATAAGCTATTTCTACCAGCATTTATATTGAATAAATGGTTAGAAATGTTAAAATTACTTGTGACTGTTTCAAAAGAAATTATAAATGACATTTGGAACTTTTATCCTGTAGGGAAGTTTACAGGATATGACCAAGGACACAAATGAATTCAAATTGAAAGCAGAAGAACTCTTTGGAACTGAGCCTTGCAGAGATAACAGTTGGAAAATTAATCATTGTTACTTGCTTTTAATAGTTTAATTTAAAGGTCAAATTCTACTTGCTCTGATACTTTAAGCAATATAAGTCATGGGTGTATGTTCTTTCAGCTTCGAATGTATGCTCTTTGCATTGGCAAAAGTTGCAATCTGATTGTCTTATCATTTCAAGACTAAATTAGGAATAAGAAATGAAGTACATGGACTGTTCTAAAATTGGTGTAATTCACAGGACAGTTCATGCAAGGACAGTAGAATGTACACGGTGGCTTTTGCTAGTCTTTTCTTTGATTATCAGTGCTTCAATTTTACAGTTTACATATCACATGTTCATTATAGACATTTTAAAATATTTGTTTTAATTTAGGTAAAATTTTAACTTCTCAATTTTTTTTTTTTTGCATCTATTAATTTCATTCATTTCATTGATGAATAAAGATTTATTTAAAAAAAAAAGAACAGCCAAACAAACCATTATTTTACCCTTATCAAAGAAAAAAGAAACAGCACAACCTAGATTACATATTTAAAAGTAAGAAATTCTATTTAGCTCTAGATACTTCCTTTTTTCATTACTCTGAGAAGAAAAATCAAATTTACAGAAACAAAAATGATTTTTTTTTCCATAGTGTTCAGTAGGTCAGATCTCATTTTTGTGTGAGCCATGGAGCACATTTTGAAAATTTGCATTTTGTAGATAAAATCCTGATTCTGCTGTACTCTCCTGAAAGTCTCAATAGATTGATTTGAGAACTTCATTTCATATAAATTGGTCTTATATCTCAGCAGCTTTGCTTTAATTGTGAAGGTATTTAGTGAATTCAAGGACTTCATATATTCTATTTACTATTCTGCACGCTTCACTCATGCCTCATCATATCTGTAGGTAATTATAATTTATCAGTCCCCTTGTTCTTTCTGCATTTGAAAAGTAATTTTGAACACAATTTTTGGAAAGCCAATATCAAAACTGAACTTCATGTGAAACATTATGATGTTATGTGATTCTATAAAACAAACAAATTTCACAGCAAAGTGCTGATTTTAGCGTCATAAGTTTGTTACTGACAGTAAACTTTTCTACAACAGACAGTGTCATATTTTCATGAAAACAGACTGTCCAAAAAAACCCAAAACAACAAAGCAACCAACCAAACAACACAGAAACTTTGACATGCAGTGCTTACTATCAGAAAACCTGTAACTGTATTCTGTCATCACAAGCAGAAAAGACAAATGGTAATTTTATTAATAAAGGATACTATGATAATGTTGCCTTAGTTTTTAAAGGTGCTTATAAAAAATGTTGACGATGTGTGTAAGTAGTTATTTGCTACTAAAAGATATTTTAAGTTTGAAATATCAGTATCTAGACATCATTTTTCCCACTGTTTTCTCTTTCTGCTTTAGCAAATGCAATGCACAATGGCAGAAAATATCTTTAAAAATGTAGCACTGCTATAAATGTGCTACAGGGATACAAAAAGAAGATCCTATTTGTATATAGAATGTAAATAACTCAGAGTGTAGAGATTATTTAGCTTATGGTTAGGCAATTTTGGAGAAGATACTCATTAGAAACAATTTCTGTGAAACCCATGTACTGAAAATAAATGGAATATTGTAATTGTGTAACATCTGAGTTTCACAATCATGGGAGAAGGTTGTTCAGATTCTCTTTCCACTGCCACTTATACCTTTAACCAACATTCCTGCATGCACAGGAGTGACTGATAGAGTAGATATTAAATGCTTATGGAATAATGAATACAAAAATTGTCAAGATAAATCAAGGATTAAATTGAGAACTCAACCACTTTTCTGCCGTCAGAGACTTTCACTGAATGATGAATGTAGCTAAGTTCTCTTCTTGTTCATTTTAAGATTCTGTCCCTTGTATGAAGTATTTCAATACGCATTCAAAGGAGGGGAGGCTGTCAGACAGGTAGGGCAGTGTCTTGACTACCCTTATTGTTTTACTTTTTTTCGATTTTGACAATGCTGCTCATCAGAGTGGTTACTGATGATTTTTCACCCAAAATCAAACACAGAATCCATTGTAGGTTTCTTCCCCTTGATACTGACAAGCAGAGAAGTACTGTTTATAAGAACCAGAAATGAAATATTTCATCCACTTTGCTTGTGTAGGTAGTACTTAAATAGAATTTCTTCTTATGTATTCAGTCCCTTGAGAGCATTCACAGAGATATAAATTTTGTAAATTGATTTGTCAGAAAAGTATTTCAGGATTAGGCAAAAACTTATTAAAAAGCTAGCAATGTAAATCACATCCTACATTATTAAAAAGTTAATAAGAAATATTCAAACTTCCATATTGACAAAGCAGCCTATTAAATGCACACCAGTCCTTGTTATTGGGTCCATTATTCTTCATATGCAGAATTTTTTTCCCTTAATTACTTTATGCTTGCCTTTTTGATTTTGAAAATGATATTTTTTCACCTTTAGGTAATACATGCTGGCAACAAGACATGTACATTCACCAGTGCCATTCCAATGCCTTTTTTTTCTAGGAGTGTTGTCAATCCTAAAAGTAGGCTTGTAAGACAGTAGTTGACTGTTCAAAGACACTTCATAGATGGAAATACCCAGTCCTTAATGAAAGCTTGTTTAGAATTAAGGTGCTTAGATACTTGATTTCCATCAGTTTGTACTGATTCAGATCAGCCTTGAAAGGCAGCAGTTCTAAACAT
The DNA here is from genome assembly GCA_025345505.1 of Todiramphus chloris collaris. Lineage (NCBI taxonomy): Eukaryota > Metazoa > Chordata > Aves > Coraciiformes > Alcedinidae > Todiramphus > Todiramphus chloris. Next base: position 446,993 of record JANVCC010000047.1, read on the forward strand.
TTTTTTAGAAATCTAACAATGCTGAGAGGTTCCTATTGGCATTCTTATAATGTACCCAACTCCTGTCATTTCAGCTCTCGCATTATTTCTGTCCCAGTATATGAATTTGAAAGTTGGAAATCCACCAAAGCCACAAGCAGATGTCTAAATGTGTTTCTTCAGGAAAACATGAACTATTAAAATGGAATGGACTTCTAACAAATGCCAACAGCCATCAGAGAGGTACACAACTTCTTATCTCTAGAGTTAGGTTGAAAAGAGAATAAACATATATGATATTGTGGTTAAAACATATCTCCAGTATCTGCTGTTGCAGGAGGGCTACTAATCAACAGACAGGCCATACAGCCTATGTGGAATGCACAGATCTGCCTGGATGGAAGAGCAGAGGGAACCCATATGACACTTTATGACACAGAAGACATACGAAGAAGTGGGAAAGATAGGAGCATGAAACCTTTCTTGTGCTGTCAGGCCAAAACAGAACTGGAACTTTTTGCATCACAAAAGTCAGGCTGAATTTAGCATTGTTTCAACTTCAGGGAAACTGGGTCAGAAATTATGTGAACATGACTTGTGATCTACATGCAGTAACAGTTACTTACTATACTCCACTTAGCAGTTTTCTTTAGGACTGAATTCATAAAGCACTGTTGAGTTATGTTGAAAGAAAAAACAAATACAGTCATTTTATCTCACTCAGCCAAATAAAAACATAATTGTTCATGCACATTTGCACACCACACAAACATGTTCTGATGCACCTTGTCATGTTTGACACTAGCTTTGATTGAATAGATATCTCAAAATAAAAATCATCATCTTTGAGTAAAGGTATTCCTTGGATCAATGCAGTACATTGTTAAATTATATAATACATGCAAAACCTTTAAGTCCACCAGAACCTAGAAAAAGAAAATCACAAAAAACATTAATGAATTGTTATTAGTGGTGAAAGCAGCTTGCCCAAAACATATTCTGTCAATGTTAATTTTTTTACTTCTTTTTGTGGCTTGTCCTGTGTTAGTGAATACACTCAATAAGATTTCTGAGTGGCTGTGGATGTGGTTTGGTTCTGATTATAGTTACTGTACAAAGTTATAGGTTAAAGACAAAAACACCAGAAGGTGGTCCTCTGGTAAGAAGAAAAGAAAAGGAGAGAGCAGTAAGAAAAAGGAGGAGAGGAATAAGAAGACAAACTTGACAGAAGGCTTGTAGTGGACCAGGGTATTTGTAGCAGGCAGGCAGACACGACTGACCAGGACCAGTTGGAGAGAAAATCAAGACTGGAAACTGGAACATTTGTTTTTCCTTATAGATTGTTTACATTCCCATTTACTTGGTCCTTTGTAGGTAGATTTCACACACATACACACACACACACACAAAAGGATTTTGTTTGCTTTTTCACTCTGAGTTACAGCAGCATTGTCACATGTGGCATGCAGTATCAATGAAATGCAGCACATCAAATTTTAAGGCAGGCAATATCCTGCATGTTATGCCACCAAGTTCATTTATCTACTGTTAAGTCATCTGCATTATTTACTGTCAAATTATACTATAGATATTTTCTTGACAAATGGAAGAAATCAACAGTTAGTCTGATTGAATTACAGAAATGCACTTTTTTTTCTCCAAAATTTACGATACTGAGAACTATTCTGGTGTCAGCTCGTGAAGCTTAATAGTGGATACACAATGCTGTGTTTAAAATATCTCTCTAAACCTCTGCAGTCATCTCCGAACTATAACTGACATAATTGTTAGTAGTTTTTTAAAACAGAGCTGAAACACAGCTGTGGTCTGTACTAAATGCTGAATTGAGTTAGGAGGATTTTAGTTAAATGTGTTTCTTTATAAAGTACATTTCTGACCATGGAGAGATTTGCAAGGTGCTTGCTAGGAAGACAATGGGCTGAAGGTACAGGTCACTGTTCTGCCTAGTTGAGGTCATTCCTTATTCTCCAAGAGTTTTAAAAGTCTCTCTTAATGATCCTTATTGGAGATATGATATTTTTTGACACTACTTTTATTGGTTCACGGAATACTACCTTAGGATTGTATCTGGGAAGTGGAGGGTACATACTTAGTACCCTATGTTGTTTTATTCTGACAGCTGCAGAGCAAACAATCTAACTGGGGACTCCCACATGCCCACTAAATGCCCTGAATACCAACTTGCTAAGTGCCTTAATTGCCATACTAGGGCTGAGAGAGCTTTCTCCCTCTAAAAAGAAGTGACAATCCATTATTTCACCCTAATATACAGTGGGAAAAACACAGAAATTGAGAGTATTTCCATAGGAATGCTAAGCACTATCTTTACTGTAGTATGTATTTCATATACGCTGCCTTTTTCACTACTGTGGTAGGCAAGAAATCGATTTGAAAGATGCAGGAAAAGCAACTTCACACACAGATTGCAGGCTAAGTAGGAGGGCTCACATCAGCATTTTCGAAAATGACAACATTCTCACTTGTCAATGTGTGCAGTAACAGTGAGAAATCCATCTGGCAGAAGATAACTGTGAAGTTAGTAGAAAATGGATTTCATAGTTTGTATGAAAATTTTAAACTCTTCTGTGTTCCCTCCATATTGAAAATAATTTTCAATGAGGAATAATTAAAGGAAGTGGAGTAATATGAAATATTTGCATTTGTAGTTGTGATGGGTTAACCCTGGCTAGATGCCAGGTGCCTACCGAAGTCCCTCTATCACTCCCCTCAACTAGACAAGGAGAGAAAAATAGAACAAGGCTCATGGATCGAGATAAGGACAGGGAGAGATCACTCACCAATTACTATCACAAGCTAAACAGACTCAACTTGAGGAAATTATTTGCATTTATTACCAATCAAAACAGTAGGATAATGAGAAATAAAACCAAATCTTAAATCACAGAATGTTCAGAGTTGGAAGGGACCTCTGACGATCATCGAGTCCAACATCCCTGCCAGAGCAGGACAAAACTAGGGCAGATCACTCAGAAATGCATCCAGACAGGTCTTGAAAGTCTCCAGAGAAGGAGACTCCACAGACTCTGGGAAAAATCTTAAAAGCACCTTCCCCCCACCCAACCCTTCTTCCCAGGCTCAACTTTACTCATGATTTCTCTACCTTTTCCCTCCAGTAGCACAGGGGGATGGGAAATGGGGATGTGACTAGTTCATCACATATTGTCTCTGACACTCCTTCCTCCTTATGGGGTGGACTCCTTACATGATTCCTCTTCTCCAGCATAGGGTCCCACCCATGGGATACAGTCCTCCACAAATTTCTCCAACATGAGTCCTTTCCACAGTCCATAGTTCTTTAAGAACTTCTCCAGCATTCCTTCCATGATGTGCAGTCCTTCAGAAACAGGCTGCTCCAGTGTATGTACACACAGGGTCACAAAACCTCACAGCATACCTGCTCCAGCATGGGCTTCTCTGTCCACAGGTCCACCAGTCCTTCCTGGAGCTTGCTCCAGCATGGGCTTCCCATGGGGCCACAGTCTTCTTCAGGCACATCCACCTGCTTTGCTGTGGGCTCCTCCACAGGCTGCAGATGGATATCTGCTCCACTATTAACCTCCACGGGCTGCAGGGGAACAGCCTGTCTCAACATGGACTTCAACATGTGCTGCAGGGCAATCTCTGTTCCAACACCTGGAGCACTTCCTCCCCTTCCTTCTGCACTGACCTTGGTGTCTACAGAGTTGTTTCTCTCACATATTCTCATTCCCCTCTGCTGCTGAAGTTGCAACTGTGCCACAGCTTTTTCCCCTTCTTGTTATCACAGAGGTGCTACCACCATCACTGATGAATCCAGTAGTGGATCTGTCTTGGAGGCAGCTATCATTGGCTTTATCAGACATGGGGGAAGCTACCCACATGTTCTCACAGAAGATGTCTCTGTAGCCCTCTGCTACCAAAACCTTGCCATGTAAGTCAAATACAGTAGCCATCTGGAATAGTAACAATAGCAACTTACAAATTCTTAGGGCTTTTTCATATTCCTTGTAATTTACATGATACATTTCTATGCTATCTGAAAATCCCTCCACAAGTCACTGGACCAGCATCCCTCCTGCAAACCAATGTCTCTTCTCACTGCCAGTCATCTTATGTCTTTTTATGCTATCATCAAATGGTTGTTTTATCACATCTGCTTTCAGATTATTCTATCTCTCTTCAGAACTGTCAACTCTTGTGACCTGAGCATTATTTTGACACCTGTATCATATATATGCCCTAACAGTTTCTCCTCTATGGTGAAAATATGCATATAGTAATAACAAATAACAAGCAACAAGGACTCCTCTCTGCTCCTGGATTTCATGCATGAGATGCAGTTGTCTGATCTATCATCTGCTGTCAAGAGCAGTAGAGGCTGTGGAGCTTTGCTGCACTCAAAGATTCAGTCCTCCTTATGGAGACCCATACAGAAAAGGGGAAAAAATATTGTAGGAGTAAGTGGTGAGTTCCCTTTCACAGCTAACAGTGTGTGCCTCGATGTCTTACCCCTATTCACAGCACACAGTCCACTGCCTGAGTCTCATTTGTTGAAGCAAGACAGAGCTGACTGGTACTTCTGTTATTACCACCGATATTTTTGTAAATAATTCTGTTAAATGTATCTGACTAATAGTCTTTGAATTAATATTAATTAATTTCCCATCACATCAAGTCATTTCAAGCATGTGTCTACCTTTAAGGAAATGATTAGCTGCAAGGATGACTAATCACACTCTAAAAAGGCTTAAATGCTTTTTTGAACCTAACCTTAATTTTTACACTACAATAACAACTGTAAGTGGCTACTGTTCTCTTTACAACAGTCTGAGAAAAACATTCTGCAAGAAAAGGCTTGAGGTGTTTAATTATCAGGCTTTTCTTCATGTTATTAGAAAGAAAAAGATTGTTCTTGCATTCTCCATCTGCACAGATTTCCTGTGACATGCAGCTACTCAAAGTCTAGCTTTTAAAAGTTGATCCCAGACATACTAATATCAGTGGAGCTCTATAACCAGATGAACCAGTGTTGACTGCAGTTTGTCTTAAAATTCCCTTTAAAATGTTAGCAACATTATGCAGAAAAAATTAAGTAAAATTTACTGAAAAGCTATTGCAGTTTCATGCCTGGTAATTAAGTATTTTTACAATATGAAATTACATCCTATATTGCACATTTCAAAGCAAGAAAAAGCATGAAATCATTTAGCAATGCACATAAAGGCATACAAAGGTAGTTGCACCAACAATACTATATGTAGGGATATGTCTTTCTTGCTATGGTGGTAGGCAAGTAGCATGAGTTAATTTTTATTAGTTATTCAATAATTCCAGCAACATTCTCCAAGTGAATCAAATAACCCATCCTTAACACTTGTTGGCCTTTAAGTATTTGTAACAGATTATGTTTTAAAATTAGGTTTCATTAACCTTGCATAGAACCTACAGTTGGAAGTCATCCTTTTTTTCAAGGTTGCATTCATTTGGATCTTGTTACATTGACAAGGTTACACAACTGCGCTGTTGCAGTACAGTTTGGAAGGGAAAACTCCTGTGGCCTCATTAAAAGGATTCTGAGCGTTCACACCAAAGCCTGATTTTATAGTCATGGTACTAAAAAAAAGTCTTGCCTAAAGAATATACCTCTGCTTTGTTGATTTCCCTTAGCCAGCCTCTTTGAAACTCTATGCATTCTTTTTCTCCCACAATGTATACTTAAATGCAGTTTTACAAGACACTCAGTAATTAGCTATACTGTTCTTTTGCAGAAACAGTAAAGCACAGTTTCCAGCTATTTTTTCATACCCTGCACATCTCACAACCACACTTTGAAATTAAAATAACTTCCTTTGTACCCCCAGCCTTCACTTTATGCGCCTTCTCAGCACATAGGCAAAAGATCCTCCTTGCCTACACCACAGTGCATTTGAAGGTATTATCCAAATCTTAGCATCACACCCCTGCTTTAGCTATTTGATCATCTGAGGCTGCCTGTGCACACACATCCACACATGCTCAAATTAACAGAGTACAATTCAAACACATACTTAATAACAAACTCACTGAGTTCACAACTGGTGTAACTTTACTTTAAAAAGTGTATCTTTGTTTCTTCAGTGGTCCACCTGAACATTGAAGATGGATTACAGTGCATGAGCATTAGAGAACTACCACAAGAAGGAGAGTGCCTATCGCCAAGGACTCCTCAGAGAAGAAAGACGAATTTTTGCTACACTTCCCATTGAACATAAGTTCCTCTGTAGCCTGATATCCAAGACACATGGGATCAGAAGGAGGGACCGTAAGGTTGTTCAAAGTTGCCTAAGTGCAGCTGTGATCCTACTCTCACTGTAACACCAACCAGCTGGTGGAAAGGAAAAGGAAGGAGTTATACGTTTACTTCATTTCACTGCATAAAAAAGATTCTGACAATCCGTTTGTTGAAAGCTTCACGGTCTACTGTGATTGTGATATTCTTAAGTAATTATCAGGTATTGCATATGCTGTGGCTCCTGAAGCTATTAACTGTTTGATGAAAATAAACAAACAAACAAATAAATAAATAAATAAATGTCAGAAAGTAAATATAACATTTTCCACAATTGAAATGAGTTCCCATGCTCTTCTATCCTTGTACTTCTATTCACATGGATTTCAACAGAGACAGAACTGGTCACTAGATAAAGTTAACTGGAAACCGTGGTCTTCCTGCTATCCATTACTTTAATGCATGAATGACTAAAATAAGGCTGTAATACCTTTCTCCTGCCTTCTTCCACCTCACTACTGAGGCAGATACTGGCAGAAGGCATTAGTAAATAGTTCATAAACATTTCTTCCTTAAATCTCAGTTTCCTTGTTGTTTTTTTTTTAAGTTTGTCATCATTTTTTTCCTGCAGAGAGGAACTGACAGCATCGGCCAGTATGCAGTTAATCAATCCAGTTAAAAGAAACTTAGGGAAAGCTGAGAGAGGTAAAAAGTCTGCTGCTGTTTATACAGGACTAAATACACACACATACACAAGCACTAATGCACACAGTATAAGTAACAGGTATGTTCTGATTTAAAGTGTCAGAATGACAAATTCTTTTAAATGCTTCATAGGAGCAGAACCTGCCCATTTAGATATTCAGTGGCACGAAAAGTGCTAGCTGTTGGACAGATGAATAAGATTCATGTTGACAGATGTTTAAAGCTCTTTTGACTGCTATTTATAAAGAGGGGAGGAATACAAATCTGTCTATGTCAGCCTAGATGTTTTGATTCCACTATTGCAGATGATGGTGGTAACCTATTACATGTGGTAGATGCTCAATAAATTAAGCATAGTGTCATCACCGAGGGGCACCTACTCTGTTATCAGCACAGACTGGCTGAAGCTGCTCTGAGAAGCACAGTTCACAGCCATTAGTGTACTCTTCTGTGGTTTTTTTTATTAGATCTTGACAGTTACACTGCAACTGTCACGTTTCAGTCCATCTCCCACAGTTTCTTTCACCCACTTGGAAAGCATGTGTCAAAAGTACATCTGAAAATTGTTAATTTCCTGTAGCATGTTGTTTCCATGATTTGCAGAAAACATCCAGATAGATCTTCGTGTCTAGGAAAGTAAAATTCAGTGACGGAAAGGATTTAATGATTTCTTCCTGCAAACAATGTTTTCCTGAGGTAGCACATTTACCAAGATGCCTTTTCTTCTCATCTGTTTTTCAAATTTGCCAGGCAATAGGTCTCCAAAACTTACTGCAGGTGACTATTCTATGCCAAGACATTTTTTACTAATATCCAGACTATATTTCTAATATATTTATTATTATTATTCTTTGAAATACTATCTTGTATTATGCTAAATACCTCTTCCTCCTTCTTACTGTATGCCCCCTTCTGACATTGCTAGCCCTAGTGAGTTTAGAGGACACAGCACACAAAGCATCTATTTTCGCTAACAAATTGGGTCAGTTGCAGTAGGCATATTCTGCGCTCATTCAGCAAGAAATAGCTTTCCTTTCCTGTGATCATAGACATATAAAACCTAAATGCAACAGCAGCAAATACTGTCAATATAGACAGCTGCCACATGAGTTCACAAATTGATATGTGAAAATAGCTATTTCTAAATGGGAAAAAGCCATTAAATCCTGCTCTTTGCCAGACATATGCAAATATGTTAAACTTTTTTTTTTTTCCATTTTTTCTTGTTCTACGAGTCTATATGTGTATTTTGTACAATGCCCATAACCACAGTATGTCAGCACATTAAATTTTAATATATAACCATTATTCACCAAATATGTGAACGGACATACTGCTTAGGTAACTTTCCTCACCAAGTGCTTCATGTGGACCTGACTTTCATATTGGCTCGTGGAATACTGAACTAGAGAAATAAAATGTCATGTACAAATAAGGGACTCATTTGCATAATCAAACAAAATTAAGAGCAATCTGGAAGAAAAGCAATAAATGTGTAATCACAACAAGAATCAGGCCAACCAGTCATTATGAAGCCCTTCAGATTTGCCCTGGGTTTAAGCCAAACTACTACAATGCCTTCATCTAAGTCATCTACCTGAAGTTATTCGTTCTGGCTTAACACAGAGGAATTTGCAGTTCAGTGTGATTGTGGTGTTAGAGTTTGGCAGCAACCTGTCTTGCTCAGCAAAATTTATTAGAAATAGGAAATTCTAAAACAAGGGAAGGAAACAATTATGTCTAATTTGGTGTAAAATTGACCATTTTGAAGAGAGAGATGCTCCTGAAAATAAAATAATAATAAAATAAAAAAAAAAAATTCAGGCATGTGGCTTTTTATTTATTTACTTACTTACTTATCTTAATACTACAGAACTGTCTTTGCACTGCAGGTTAGTAAAATTAATGTGTAGAGTCCTGTTTTGTCAGTAATTGCTCTAGCTAGTCAGCCTAGAACTGGTTAAAAGGCCTCAGCATGAGGAGCTGTCTGAAACTGTTCTCACTCTGATATTGTATCAAATTAATGCATTTATACTGCTTTTGGGGCTTACACTGCACAGTGCTACCTGGATTCATTAAACCATCTGATAAGATCCTTGCCCTTGATACCTGCTTGTCACAGGGCAATTAAAGCTCTGAAACCAAAAGATCAATTTGCACAGAAAGTCATGTTTGAATCAGCATGAGGAATATCGAGTTCTACTATCTATTTTTCCATATAGAAACAGTATTACAATTTCTAATCTTGTTAGTAAGGTTTTAGTTTCATGAAAATGGTATCTTGCTTAATACAATAATGCACACAGTCACAGGCAGCCATCCTTCACACATTAGTTGACCCTTCACTGCATAGCTGCCACCTTTCCCGCCACCAGAAACTGTGGGTGGCAGCTCCTGTGTACCACCAGGCTGGTAACTGGGGACAGGCACCCACACTGGTGATACAGGGCAGCTGTCACTGACACCACAGATGTCTCTCTGTCAGACTTCAGTGTTCAAAAGAGCACCATGTAGATGCCTCCACACCACATCTGTTGCCTCCACACTATAACAGGGTCTTAGAGATACAAAAGTAAAAAACCCAAGCCTGAAAACACAAGCAAATGTTGAATACAACTTAGCACTTGCCAGAGGGTTCATAGTTTCGAACTTAAATATTCCACTGAAGGACTCTACATAGTGCATGGACAAATTCTCACCTTGGTTTTGTACTGCTGTAGGCCCACAAGAATACAACTGTGTGACTAAGAAATAATTAGGAAACAAACATGGCAACTGCATCTGTGTAGAAATTCAACATTTATTAACTAGTCATTCATGATCCCTCTGTAACAGTCAGTGAACACCCTTTCCCTGAGAGTATTTAATCCAAACCTACAATTGTTGTCTAAATTAAGGCTCATCCTTTGGCTATGCATAGTTTTGCTTGCAACAAATGCCAAAAATTATCTGGTGAAATAGTAATATTTGTTGACTTAAACATTACTCTTGTACAATTATTGCTGGAACCTCTTAGAATGGGATCTTCTCATGTATTAGATTTTCAGAATAAAGTAAAACATTGTTTATGATAATAAAAACTATTTTGTGAAGACTACAATTTGATTTCATGATCAGAACACGGAAACTAATTAAATTTGAAGAGTTGCTGATGACTAGTTAAGAACTATAAACTGTGAGTTCAATAAAATCCAGTGATGGGGAGTTTGTTTACAGATAGTTTTAATCCTATAGGGAGAAAAGAGTAAATAAGAGTTTGTATCACTTCTTTGAAGTATGCCTGTTGCAAACAGTGGGTCTTTCCCTCTGTCAGACTGTACCTTTTCTTTAGCTGCTATTGTTATATAGGCTTGTAAAATAATTTAGCCCAGCAAAGAGTTTGGGGCATGAGGTGGGAGTTTTTAATGTCCCTAAAGATCAAGGTTTCAGAGCTGTTCTGTGCATCTGTTCAGTGTTTGATCACCCTCATGGGTGAAGAATGTTTTCCTTATGTTAGGTCAGAATTTCCCTTGCTGATGTGTGTGAGTTCATTCATGTGCAGGCACTACAGTTGTTGTACTGCTTTCCCAGAAAAGCATGAGACTTCTCCATACGTTGTCCTCTGGCCAATTCCTCCTTGCTTCCTATTCATCAGCTTCTCTGAAACCTTGGTCTCCACCTTCCAGCAACCTGGTTTAAAAACCTCAACACTGTCTCAGCAAACCTGTTGACTAAGATTGTTTCTTCCTCTTTTTATCAGTTGGATTTAATCTGTCCCCAGCAGTCCTCATTTCTTAGAAGTCTTGTAATCATAAAAGTCAAAGCCCTGACTGCAATCAGACATGCAGTCATATGTCAGCCTGGAAGATGTAACCCTGGAAGATGTAACCACCTGGTCTTCTACCATTGACTGAAGCAATATCTTCTTCTCTGTAAGCTATACTGAAAACTAAACCTATTGTAAAATTTTATGTTTCCTAAAGGAAGAAAAAGTCAAGTTTTCAATAACTGTCTTGTGTAGATCACTGATTCTTGACTATTTTTTAAGTCAAAGGGTATTTAAACTTTATGATGGTCTGTGAATCGCCATGTCACTTACTGACTGTGGAAAAAAGGTGATGATAACTTTCTTAGCATTTATAAAACATTACAGTGGCACAAAATGGTAATTTTACAGCCATTATTAAGTCATTCTAATCTACAATATTTATTTGGTTTATTTGCTCAGTGACAGCCTGAGAATAACTGTGGATATTCCTTTTTTGGGTTTTTTTGTGGGTCTTCCTTTCAGCTTGCTAATTTTGGGCATAAGGACAGACACATCAATAATGTCTGTTTAAATAATTCTATCTCTGAATAACACTTTGGGAAAATAGGAGGTTTATGTTTCCTCAATTTACTTCATAATTTTCTCAATAACAATCTAATACATTTGAAAAGGTCAATAATTATCATATAGATGTTCTGTCGTCATAATAGCTACTAGTGTTATGACATGTTTCACTGTGATTAACTGCGCTTGAACAATTATCTTATATTAGTATGAACAGGGGTTTAAAAATCCTCATAATTCACTTGTCTTCAATTAGAACTCTCTTTACCAGTCCTGAATTGGAGACATCACTTCAGGAAAAGGAATTACTCTCACTGTCATTATTCAGTATGCTACAAGAATACAAGTATTATCGATGTTGATAATTAATGCGAACAATGTATTCTCAGTAAACTTTATTTAAAAAAATAAAATCCTGTCAGGGAGTTATAGCTATCATTTTATTATTCATAAAATGAAAACTGTGTCATCTCAGTTTGTATCTGTCAAACTACACAGGAAGAGAAAGCAAATAACGTTCTGCCTCGAAAACCTTATGGTCTGTGTCTTTTTGCCTGTAGACACTATTGGGCATATGTAAAGTCAAAGAAGTTATAAACTAGCTCTGTGGAACAAACGATTCAGTTCAAGCATGTTAGGGACACTGCCTGAGCAAACAAACCCACTGTATAATAAAAACCTGCTCATTTGTTATAGATATTTTAATATCTATATATGCAGGTATATTATTTATTTGTGTATAGATATGAATATAAATGTTATCCTTTCTGGAATTTCACTTTGAGTTCTTAGTTTTAAAGAGAACTGTAAATGTATATGCTTATTTTGCCCTTTTAGTTTATTCTATTTTTCCATATTCAGTCCCAAGTTTCTGGTGTGTTTGCATCTTCCTCCCCCTCCTTTCCGGAAATCCCATGTATGAGTGCATGGAAATTTCATTTACACTCCCTCTCACCCCAGCTCCCCATCCTCCCACTCCCTGAATTAAGCAAATCAGGGAAATGCTGTTTCAGCAGCTCATGTTCTGCATTGACCTAAATGTTAACTGGGATTCTGGGATGGCACAGGTGAAGGAGACTGTAGCTGCTGCTGCTGCTGTATCAAGCTGGTAGACAGGATGAGGTACTGCAGTAGCTGGGGTGAGTAGGTTAAAGATAGTAAGCAAACACCTTGTCTTGCTGGTTTTTGGCTGCTGCCACTCTTGTCTTGCCACAGAGGTGGCCCAATTATTGTGACAGATGTAGAAAACTCTATCATCCTGAAGTGTAATACTTCAGTCGTGTATCTCCTGACCTTACCTATACTAAGAAAAGCAATTAAATTTTGGTGAGACACTTTGGAAAAAAAGAGAGCAGAACAGTTATTTGAAACCTGCCATTTTAAGGGAGTATGGCTTCCTGGATCTTTCCAAGGATAGGTCACAAGATTCCTTACTCATCTCTTTCATACAGACAACCTCACAGCAAGAGGATTTCAGAGGTCTCATTTTATTCTTACTCAATTAGCAAACTGCTCTTTCATCTCATCTGACTTTGAGCAGACTTTGCCAAAACTTTCAACCATAATATAAATTTTACCAAGTGCAAATGATTAGTATTCAAAGCTATGTTATCAGCTTTTGTAGTTGGCAGTAGTCTCTATTGTTAAAGTATTAAAGAAAAAAAAAAAAAAAGCTCAGGTTTTGTTCATTTGTTTGTTTGATTTTAAAAACAAACAAAAAAAAGAGCTTGATTTTGAGCTTGCTACAAGCTCCACAGATTTATCAACCCTTTCTTTGTGTTGACCAGACCTTGCCGCTTTGTATGCTTCCTGTTGTTGGGAGTGACTGCCTGGAGAGACAGTATATTGTGCTCAGCCCCTCCTGTGAGACAGAGGTATTACTGTGCGGTAAGGCTGACAGAAGCAGGGCTTCTGGAATTAACCAAGACCATAGCAATGATCTTTCATGCCTTCTTTCAAATTTCAAAACAAAAGGAGAACAACATACAAAGCAGAATAAATTTCATATTTATAAATTTGAAGTATTGCATATTAATCCACTCATCTGCCCCAAATAAATAAGCAGAGCCTGGATGAAAAATGACAACAAAATCTCCTCAGAGATTGCTGTGCAGAAACAAGCATCTGAAAAACAGTGGTCAATAGTAGGGAAATGGCTTCAGTAACACTAAATGAAATGATAATGAGATTTTACCTGTAAGACAGGCTTTAGAACTGATTGTCCTGTATTAAGAAAATCATTGCCACACCAGAGGTGACTAATCGAGGTTACCTAGAAATTGACAAAACACTAATACACTAATATGAAAATGGAGACAAAAGATCAGGGTCACTTAGCCAAGGAAATAGGTGCATAAGAAGGAAATTATTCAAGAATATCTGAAGCTGTGAAAGGCAGACATATTGTCTGCTCTCATTTGTAATGACGTAAGAGCAACAGGACCATGTAATAGATCTGAAAAGCAAAGAATAGGAAATTAATAAAACATATTGTTTCCAGAGAAAGAGAGCAAAATAAAGAAACTGGAAACCAGAAATTTGTAAAAACAGTAAGAATGGAGACTCTCTACAGAGATAATGGTAATACAAACAGCATTAGTTGGTGAGATTTGCTAAATATTCTTACTTAAGTCTCCTGTCTCTTGGTAATTTTTAGCTTTTATCTCCTGCTTCACACTGGCAGGGACTAAAGGCAGGGACAGGTTATCTCATGCGATCTACTACAGGCTTCTCAGTCTTCCTTTGAAACGTCTTTTGCTAGCTCCCATTGGAACAGGAAATTAGATCTGAAGTTCAAATCTGATCAAATTTTTCTAGTCTTGTAATTCTGCCTTATATGTTACCACTCCGAGGTAAACTATTCAAAACAATCTTGGGATCTGTCTTCTCAGAAGCATAAAGTTAAAGGAACAAAAGACAAAACAGCCTATACACAAACTTTCAAATATGATTGATTCTTTTATAAGTCAACTAAAAGTCTTCTTATAAGTTTTCTTTTCATTGCAGACAAAAAGATGGAATTTGAAGATTCTATTCTATAAAGCCCTCCAAAGAGCACCACAGTGCTGTGCAATAATCTATAACTGTATTTTCATTGTAGATATCTTTTATTTTATAGTAGCATTTTATATTCCCTTGAGTCATGAATCAAGCACCATAGGCAAGATTCAGCTGCTGAAGATGAAAAGAAGTAGACAACACCCCCCTGGAGTCCATAGTTGATATTCTGCTTCAGATGTAGAAATTGAGTAGTTACCTTTTCAGAATGAAGACAACTTATTTAGCACTATTATGCACAATTATTCTCTCTTTTAAAGTAAAACTGACAGACAAAATCTTTGTCAGTTCTTGTGAGATGCAATTTGATATATATGTATACCTGTGTGTGTGTTTTCAATCACTTTTTGTCTACAAGCAGGACAACATTTAGAGTGAAACATTTATATTTTCTGAAGATGGTTTTACTTCTATTTACTGTTTATTTAGTCAGATACAGTTTAGACTGACATGTTAAAATTGAGAGGTTTCACAAATCACTATCAGATGTAGCTTCAGTCAGATTTATTATCATTTCTAACACTTGGTTAAAGAAATTAATGCTTCTGCTAATAGTCCAACAACTAGGTCTGTCAGCCCACAAGCATGGTTATTGGAGCTGCCTTGGGACTTTCAGTTCTTAAGCCAGCTGGAAAAGGGGCTATCATACAGAAAATATTCTGAGACTCTGGGAAAAGATACATAGAGTGCACTGTGTCTTTGTGTTCCCCTAGCAGCTGCTTACAGAGTGGTAATGCAATCTCCTAGGAGTCTGTTTGCCATTTCACTTGTAGGGTGACTGCAACTATCACAGCTGCTTCAGTGAGATAAATACAGGGGAAGGGGAGGGTACAGAGTAAGTTAACTCTTCGGTGATATAGCTGGAGTAAGTGTAGAAGTAGACAAAGAAATGGGAGACGCAGAAAAATGCAGAAGGCTTATAACTGGACTAGTTGCTGTAGAAAAGCAGTCTTTCTAGAAATATACATTCTCATTTATAACGTTGTGTGAAAAAATTACATATTTTCAGTGCTTATTTGCTCAGTGATAGTCTTTCTTCTGGATGTTTACTTACATGGCAGGTGGTGAACCATGTTTTAGTGGGGAAAGAAACCTGCACAACCTGAATAGTTCATCTTTGCATTCACAAATTATTTTGGATTAAAATACAAATCATTTGGGAAAAAAAACCACAACACCAGCAAACCTAAAAGATACTTAAAAGTCTGTCATTGCCTACTATGTAGAGATGTTTGGATTAAAAAAGAAACAAAAAAAAAGAGAAAAAAAAATTTTATAACTAATTCCATGCATTTTGAAGAGCTTTCAGATTTATAATTATGACCTCACTAGAGCAGAGACCTTGGACTACTTCCTGTAGCATGTTTTGTTCTCCAACCAGGATTGTAATGGTACAAAGAATCAATTAGTTGAAAAAATCTAAGTTGTTTTCCTTTGTTAGGCAAGGATTGTATCATTTACATCAATTCAACATTTTGTGAAAAACGTCTCTCACCTTAGTTTTGGGAGGACAGAATCATACTCAAAAGCATATTTCTTAAATGTTGTATCAAAAATATATCGTGTTAGTGATTCTGAAGGCCAGTAATGATTTGAAGAGTTTACTTCACAGCATAACTGGTCATCTGCTATAGAAATAAACTTCAATAAATGCTCGCTGCAGAACTCTTCTTAGTGTTGCATACAGTGCTGACCTTAATAATCCTGGAACAGGTCCAGAGAAGGGCAATGAAGCTGGTTAAGGGTCTGGAGAACATGTGTTATGAGGAACAGATGAGAGAACTAGGATTGTTTATTCTGGAGAAATGGAAGCTGAAGGGACACCTTATTGCTCTCTACAACTACCTGAAGGAAGGTTGCAGTGAGGTGGGTGCTGGTCTCTTTTCCCAGGTAACTAGCAATAGTACAAGAGGAAATGCACTTAATTGTGCTAGAGGAGGTTTAGATTGAATATTATGAATATTTTTATACTGAAAGAGTGTTGAGGCATTGAAACAGGCTGCCCAGGGAAGTGGTGGAGTCACCATCCCTGGAGGTGTTCAAAAAATGTGTAGACGTGGCACTTTGGGACATAGTTTGGAGGTCATGACAATGTTGGATAGGCAGCTGGCTTTGATGATCTTAGAGGTCTTTTCCAACCTTAATGATTCTAGGATTTGCTCTTCCATTAGAGGAAAGGTGTTTTCTCTGTCTCTTTAAGAGCTACAAATCTATAAGAAGTACCTGTCAAGGAATACAAATGAAAGTCCCAAATCAAAAGAAGTCCCTCATCTTTAAAGTTAAGACAAAAGATTGGAGAGGGAATTTCTGAATTAAGCAACATTTTGAAACATGTTATTGCTTCTAGATCTTGTCTATGTATGGTATTATTTGCATTTGATTCTTTCTAATTGATCTTTTCTTCTTCCTGCTCGTAACAGCTAACATTCATTATTTGTAATACAGGATCAGTGGTTAAACACTTGTTTCCTCACACTCAGGTAATGCAGGAGATATTTCAACCACAATCTTATACAAATCTCTTGGAAAGATGATAGGCAGTGAGTACCCTGTAATTGCTGATCAGACGATTTTGATAAAGAAATATTACTGAAGTTTCATGTCACCATTGTCCTGATTCCCTGGTATAATAATAATAATAATAATTTATATGTACTTCTTTTTGAAGAAAAAAAAATCTTTTTGCCACCTAATAATTTAAGGGAAATAGAACAGGCTGAGCATAGTAAGTACATTTTGTTAACATTTGCTGATACTGACAAAGAGGGACACATTTTAGTTGATGGTGTAACCTTATCTCCCTCCAAAAAAACCCTAATGTGTAAAGCAAAAAAAATTAATGGTAACTGTTACCACTCTCCCTTGTGCACCATATATCAGAGTATAAGCAGAGAAATTTACTGTTCCTTTTCTCTAGCAGATAGAAGAGATATTTTAAGGACACAGTAGCAAAAAGCCAACAGGTAGACATGATCACAGCTGTACATCAGACTGGAGAACTTTTTCCACCACAGAGATCCCCAGTGTATAGCCCTTCATTCAGGACAGTTAGGCTTTTCAAGTGTAACAACTACTTTGTGATCGATGAATGATGAGTTGAATCAGGCACTGCAAGCATGAGTGGCTTCAGCTAACGAATAAGTATTTTCTGGAGCCAGATGACTCAAATCTACAGACTTCCACTTTAACATAAATAACTAAATTCAGAGTCTGATACTAGCATAAGATATTTAAAGTTAGCTAGTGAAAAAAAAAAAGCATTACTGGTAGTAAAGAAACTGCACATACATTTAGATTACAGAATGTATGGAACAAGTATGCTGCAAAATAATAGCTTAAAAGAATCTGTATGTTTCAAACCAGTCGAGTATTTACAAATAGTGTTGTCAGACTCTCTGGGTTAGATTCTCACCTGATGTAAACTGTCATTCCTTCACTGAAGTCAGCAGCTTTATGCTGACTTAAACCTGTTGGGTATTTGGCTTTATGCCAGATTAATACAAATCACGTTAAGGATTAATTTTAGTTTCCAGGTGTCAAATATAATTTTTAGTTCAAGAAGATGGTCATGAGTCTGACAGGTTTTGACAATAAAAGTTAATTATAGACAGCACACAATGAAACAGAAGCACAAACATCTGATTTCTGCAAACTCTGGAGGCTGCATGATTGTAAATGAAGCACAGTGAGAAATCATCCAGCCAAAATGCATGAGAATATCTCAATAATAAAGGCAACAACAAAATCATGCCTACACATCTTAGCTGTCAAAACAAATTAAAATAGTTTTAACTAAGGCACATATCCCAGATTAGATACTTTTAACCTGCAATAGACTGAAAAACCATTAGATGTTCTCTGTACTGGTTCACTGAAACATTTGTAGTTAGTTTGCCTGGAAACCTGAAGATAAAGGTGTTTTTTGTTGGTGAAGAAATATTAGTCTCACTGAAGTAAACAATGTCTAACTGCTACTTTTTGTGAAAGGAGAACAGAGTGTGTCTTATTTTTCATTCCCTATTGTTATATGAGTCTGCATCAGTAGATATCTAACCCACCACTGTGTATCTTGGAAGAAAATGGCCTTAGACATATTTTTATATATTCAATGTGTGTTTCTGTGTGTTTGTTTATGTGTGTACACACATGCACATGTATGCATGTGCACAGATATGTTACCTATAGAACTCCTATTGTTTCATAGCACTGGCTGGCAAGGGAAGTCTTAAGCTAATGGAAAACCACAGAGTCACCTATTTGGGCTCCCTTTCCACAAACTTTATTAAAAACTAATTATATGACACAGTAATAAGATCTAAAACTGTTTTCATGGCAGCCAAAAAAAAAAAAAAAAGAATTATATAAATGTTGCTTAAGAATAAATCAGCAAAGACAAACCTATGTATGACCTATGATACTTGGTTTATCTGACCACAAAGCCAAGTCTTAGGGCCCTGAGGACACCAACAAGCCTCCATTGACCTGACCAGCCTCACCCAGGACTCCTTGACAGATTCTCCCTGCCCACAGGCCCAAGGACTTAAACAGAGCATGAGTTATGTGGTAAGTAGCCCTGTCTCAATCATTCCTGACTTGCTGCCTGGATGTCCCAAACTGACTCTGGATCTGACCCAACTTCACCTTGTGTGATGGTCCCCAGCCCCTGGCACTGTCCCCACACTGGTTCTCTTAGGTTCTCTGGCACTGTCCCCTGTTTGGTGGGGCAATACTCTGCCTCGGCTGTGACCACAGCCTGGCTTCCCTTGTGGTGCAGAACCCTGCTGCCTGATGGCAAGGCAAATGAGACAAGAGGTCTGCCAAAACTGCTCTGCACTATGCCCCCATCTATGTTGTGAGGGTGAGAGGAAAAGCGAAAATAAAATAGCAAAAGTGAAGTGTTACGTATAATTTTTGGTAGATCTTTAGGGAGAGAGTTCCTTGAATATTCACACACCCTGTTCTACCCAAACCCAGGACAGATGGCCAGGGTCTGAGGTCTGGACTAAGAGCTAAAGTCTAATAAGCTACAATCTAATACCTTCCAATCTGGAGATTACATCTCTTGTAATACCAGGTTATGAGGCCCAGAACACTACAGATGTTTTGGTCAGCACTTTTTTCTGATGAGCTGTTTGTTCTGTTAGGTCAGAGCAGACATATTCCCTGTCAATGGCTGTAAAAAAACAGTACCCAGGGCATTCACTATTCTGGTGTCTCTCTGATTAGAAATAACCTGTATAGTCAAAGCTGTGAAGGAAAAAAAAAAAAAAAAAAAAAAGTTTTGTCAAAAGATTTCTGGTTCAGTCTCTTGAAAAAAAAAAAATGTTTTCAATTTTCTAAATAGTAGGTGTATGGAATGGTATACTTACAGATGTCTACCAGCTGATAAAATGTGGCTCATGATAACCACATTGTACCTACTTTGTCAGAACTGTAGCTAGGAAGGATGTTTCCTCCTGTGATTCAGTTGTTATCACTTATATCCCAAGGCATAAATTTATCTCCCTTAGCGCTTTATCATTTTATGCTAACTGCAGATGATTCATTTATGATTATGTCATACTTATCTATCAAATTTATCAGATTTTTAAAGGTAAATAGAAATCTGTCATTATCTTTCTCATCTTCTTTTTTTTGCACTTTACTAACAAACATAAGAGGTATTTTTTATTCTTTATTCGGATAGGAAATCTATCATTGAAGTATCTACATCTCTGTGGAACTTTCTTTCTTATATTCTCTCTATATTTGCTGAAAAGCAATAACTATAAGAGAATACAGCGGATTTCTTTTATAACCATGGCTTTAGAACATTTTCTTTCTTTATACTTCCATCTTTGACATTGATCTTGGAGTAGAAAGGGTCTTAACGAGAGGGTGAATATCACAGACTCATAGAATGGTTTGAGTTGGAAAAGACTTTAAAGATTATCTAGTTCCAATCCCTCTGCCATGGCCACGGAAACTTTCCACTAGATCAGGTTGCTCAAAGCCCTATCCAAACTGTCCATCCACATATTCTCTGGGCAATTTGTTCCAGTACCTCAACACCCTCTCAGTAAAGAATTTCAAAGATCTAATCTAAATCTTCCCTCTTTCAGTTTAAAACTGTTACTCCTTGTTTTATCACTACACTCCCCAGTGAAGAGTCCTGCCACCTGTTTTCTGTAGGCACCTTTTAAATACTGGAAGGCCACTATGACATCTCCCCAGAGCCTTCTTTTCTTCACACTGAACAACCCCAACTCTCTCAGCTTGTTCTCATAAAGGAGGTGCTCCAGTTCTTTAACCATCTTTGTGATCCTCCTCTGAACCTGCTCCAACCAGGATATATGTTGGTCCATGTCTTCGTCATGCTGGGGGCCCCAGAGCTGGACACAGGACTTCAGATGGCGTCTTATCAGAGAAGAGCAGAAGGTACAAATCATCTCACTCAACCTGTTTGTCATGCAATTGGTTTTCTGGACTCAAGTATTTTCACTCTAATGTCCTTTCACATTGCAAAAGCACAGCAATATAATCCCAGCATATGAGAGAAGTAATCTCTGTGAATCAAATTGACTATGATATATGTAGAATACCATTATGTATCATGCACTCATATGCCAACAACATAAAGAACAGAACCTTTTGGTTGCAAAATACAAAAATTATGTACTTCATGTAATAATATTAATAAAAGCATTGTTAATGCACAAAGCTAGCACATAGTAGTAGATCATTCATTCCTCCCATGGAGTGGTCACCAGAGTGGTCACCAGAATGGGATAATTGTGACAAGGGGTAGTACAAAATGTGATCCAAGAAATTATATTTTTCCTTAAAGAAGTATTTCTCACCTTTTAAGAATTTTGAATTTTCAATTTACTTTTTCATCTAGATACTAGATTATTCAGTCTATAGAAATCTGGATTAGTAATGAAGACAAGTGGAAAGTGTGATGTTTCATGAAGTTAAAATCACCAGAAAAATCTCAAAGGCATTTCACTAAACATTATGTTATTCATGAACATTCACCATGAGATAGACTAACTTCATATCCAAAAACAAGTACAAGAGTTTAAATGGAATCTCTGAAAAAAAAAGGTCATCTGAAATTCAGCCCTGGCATTATTGCAGTAACATCTCATAAAATGCGAAAGAAAAGCAAAACAAAAACCCCAAACTAAAACAAAAACAAACCAGAAAAGATTGATAGCTGTAGAAAAAGCTGTATTCACTAAGTTACTGTAAGTTACGAATGGCAGAGCTACAAATGAATAAAGCAGTTATTGTAACTATAAAAACTACACTACCATTACCAGACACTCATTTTATTTATTTGTTATGTATGAAGTATAATTTTAAGGATAGTTTTTACTGTCTAACAATATTAAGTACTATAAAAACTGAAATATTTGTCAGTAGAAATGTGTCACGAATGCTCATTAGCTCTTAAGTGTATTTCTGGAACAATGCATCTAGAATATATTAAGTAAACATTTTCCTGCATCTGCTCAATCTGAAACACTTAAAATAGGTGGGCAAACTGTGTTAAGTTTACACGTCTACTGCAACCTATTCCTCAAATTACTAGGTAACTTTATAAAAAGTAAAATATTTTCCTTACAACTTATGTTGTTACTGAGGAAAAAGTTAACACTCAAATTCTGTCACAGGCTTTTAAAAAGCTTCTCTTCCTGTATCATATGCTCACCTAGGTGAATTTTGTGACTGCAGTGTAGAAAAGCAGTTATCTGAGCTAGTTCAGGCATGGCCCATAAATGGCAAGGGGAGTGACACACTGCCTTCACTAAAATAGTGTTGACATAACTCATGTCAGTTAACTTGTAACCTGGCATTTAATGCTGAGGCAGCTGACATGCAGGTAGTGTATCTAGCTCTTAGACCTTCTTTCATTCTTGTAGGATGCTTTCAATTTCTTCAATGTGGGGGAAAAAAGGTGATTGATTCTGACAAATAACCAATTTCTGCTGATACCATTAGGATGCTAACAGGTAGAAGCATTCAGCTGTTATGTTCAACCACCCACTAAGTTCTTGCATAAAATCTAGTGTTTTAGTCTTTCTGATGGAATGAGGGATACTTTTTGTAATAAGGCCCCCTTCTTTGTGAATTTTGCTTATTTCTCATTTTACATCAAAATCCCACTATTGCTAGCATCTCTTAGTCTCTTCTGGTTTTACACAGTGGCTAATATTAGTTATCTGACAATTTCTTATTTGTATGATAACAGAAATAAATGAAATTATAAACCTACAAAGAGCTTGCAAGCTGAATACTTTTTGATTTGAAGAGAAACAAGAGCACCTGGGAGTAATAGTTTGCCTTAAAAGTTAAATCCAGTGTCCCACTCCCTGAATCCACTGACCTTTTCACAGGGTTATTTTGCATGAACCTTTACTCTTGAAGTTATATCAGAGAATAACTGAAAGTTTTGACAGATGACAAGTTTCTGCTTGTGACTGTCTACTTAATCTGTCTGATTCTCCACTTTTGTTATGGCAATAGAAGTAGACAATTTCCATGCGTTAGAAGTCAATGAAACATTAGGTATTTAAGAAAAATTGCACAGGTGTCATTAAGATCCATATTTTTACAAGAATAATGTTAGGTGAAGTTTTTGCTGGCAATCAGCTAAGCCTGCATCTTGTGGAAATAGATATCTATGTGCTTCAATTTGTGCAACTGTATATTCTTGGATTTACCTGTAGGCACAGAAGTATGCCTGTAAAATTGAAAACTAGGTTGACATAATTTAACATAGTTGGTAGAAATTGAATCATTACAACTAAATTAAAAGGAAGACTCAAGGCCACTAGTGTGTTCAGGTCAGAAAGTATAGCAGAGGTTGAGAAAGGAAGGATAATCTCTGTTTCTAAATAGCGAGAGAGTTGTCACAGGAAATTGCAAGCATAATGGTAAGGATTTTAACAAGTCAGAAAAGGTACCAATCACACATTTTATAAGCTGTAGATACCACCTTTTATTTTTTTTAATTTCATAAAAAGCTCAGTGGCTAAGATGTGCAAAACTTTGGGCTGAATTTTGAAGAAGTGATGAAGATAACATGCAAACAAATGGACAGTTGAAGGAACATATGCAAAAATAAAACATGCAATCTCATTAATGTCTTTCATAATATAAATTATTTTATGGGAGAAAACTAGGAGATAAATGTTTCAATACAATCTTTGACATAATATTGCACAAGGGAAGTATTAACAAATAAAAAAAGTGGTTCTAAGGAAGATAAAGTTTTACTTTATTGAAAGAGAAATAGGATTGGAGGAAAGTTTTTTAAGAAATTATCAAGGATGGAGATTTGGTGTATTTGTTATATTCAAAGTGATGAATAAAAGTAGTAGAAACATGCTGAGTAAAAATATAGATAATGACTTTGGTAGGCAAGAGCACTACAGCAGAGGAGGGGATTATTGAATATAAAGATGAGATGGAATATCATCTACTGTGTGTGGTTAGGTTATAGTGTAAGGTTATGTTATTACAGCCTAAAAACACTTTTCTCAACTGTTCTCATTTACAGAGAGAGTAAATGAGCCTCAAGGATAAATAGGAAAGGAAGGAAAACTTGTAGATATTATTAGCCTTTCATGGGATGTTTATTATACATTGTGTAAATCAGACATAATTTTAGGGGCATTATCAGATAAACTAATTGTAATAAATTCTTATGGAAATATTGGATACAGTTCTGGATATGTGCATTCAGTGAAGATTGATTCATACTGAATCATGTAGCTTTGTATGGACTGAGGTAGAATTCTTCGGAGAATTTATTCTCTGAAATTATATAAGAATGTCTTAAAATAAATCTCTTTAATTTTCTTTGTGTTCTTATTCTGTTGGTAAGTTACATAATTCATTACTTAGGAAAGGTGTTTCAAACATGTAGTGTATTCTCCTGTGTCTGACAATTTCATATATGGATGAGTCTCAAGAGTAGTTTCCTTTCCATATAATTCATGGAGAAAGTCCTCATATTATCTTTCTCTTCCAATTTTTTTTCAGTGGAGGAAAATACAAGGGTGGATATAAATTTTAAAGTTATTATTTATTAAGAGTGACTGAGTAAAATACAACCTGAAGCTGAATGAAACTTAAATTTTAGAACTTCCTGTCCAACAATGAGCAATAGAGAAAACCAAGAGTTAGTATTAGCCCCAAAAAAATCCATTATTAAAATGTCATCATATTCAATATGCTGATTGCACTAATTACATTTCTCAGGGTTGTTTCTTATAGTAGTATAAACAGACATGCTGGTTCTTCAAGTTCCATCCCATGGTGAAATGGTCCTATAATTTCTTTCAAACTTAATTTTAAATTGTTATATTGTGTAGTTCCCACTGTTTCTGCTGAAGTCTGTTCCAGAAATCTCACCATTCAAGTGGCTGTGAATTTTGGTCTGAAGTCCAGTCTACATTATTAATGGCCAGACTGTGCTCATTTGTTCTCATGCCAACATTGTCTTTTAGCTTAAACTACTCTCTTTTTTTGTTGTTTTTTACTTCTCTTGGTGTGTCAGTGTGTTTTTTGTTGGTTTGGTTGGAGTTTTTCTTGGTTGGTTTGGTTTTGCTCTACAAGGCAAGTTTCTCCAATCTTTTCTCAAAACAGGCTGTGCTGTGTCATCTTTTGCCAGATGTAAGACAAGACATTCTCTAATTCTTCAAGTGAATAAAACATTGAATTTTCTCATCAGGTTGGAACAATTTCAATAACAGATATTTTGTAAAAAGGAGACATACAATTAAGTCACTGAACCTAGATAAATAGTAACCAATAACTATTTATTTATGCTTTTATCATATAGTAAATATAATGCATTTGCTTACACCCTGAAAAAAAAATCAACATACATCAAATGAGAACACTGGCTTTTTATTTTCATGTATAAACTAGAAAAAACAATCTTTTGTTTCCCACATTGACACTATCTAAGGATATGTGAACATAGTTGCCTTGCCTTACCTTGCCTTACCTTACCTTGCCTTACCTTACCTTACCTTACCTTACCTTACCTTACCTTACCTTACCTTATTTTTATCCTGTTGCTGCGGCCATATTTATTCTGCTGTACTGGATCTATCCTCCTTTTGTAGACTATATCTCTTAGTTGTAAATGGACAACAGCTCAGAAAAGGTGCCCCAAATGGGAGCACTCCTTTCTCACTGCAGGCATATGGGAATCTTTGTTTTGTCCCAGTTCTGTATAATCATAGAAGTGCTTTGTACTGGAAGGGACCTTTACAAGTCATCTAGTCCAACTTGTCTGCAACGAGCAGGGACATAGTTACGTGATGGTCTTGTGCATTTAACATACCCTGTCCTTTGACACTGCCAGCAGCTTTCCATGCCTGTCACATCTGTGCTATGGACAGCCTGTGACATTGTGATGTTGGCCTGCTGTCCTTTTGGATTCCTGGCTATTGATGCATGTGGAGATCTCAGCCTGACCACTAGTAATGACCTGTGAGATTGCAAAAAAGTCTTCCCAATATCCAGTCTAAACCTCCCTTGGTGCAAGTTCAGGACATTTCCTCTTGTCCTGTTATTTATGTGAGAGAAGAGGCTGCACCCAGCTCTCTACAACCTCTGTTCAAGTAGTTGTAGAGAGCGATACGGTCTCCCCTCAGCCTCCTCTTCTCCAAACTAAACAATCCCAATTCCCTCAGCCTCTCCTCACAGGATCTGTTCTCCAGATCCCTCACCAGCTTGGTTGCCCTTCTCTGAACTCACTACATCAACTTGACATCTTTCTTGTGATGAGGGGCATAGAACTGAACACAGTACTCAGGGTGCAGCCTCACCAGTTCTGAATACAGGGGGGCAATCACTCCCTTACTCCTGCTGGCCACATTATTTCTGACACAGGCCAGGATGCTGCTGGCCTTCTTGGCCACCTGGCCACACTTCTGGCTCATGTTCAGCCATGTGTTGACCAGCAGCCCCAGGTCCTTTTCTGCTGGGCATCTTTCCAACCACTCCTCCCCAAGCCTGTATTGTTGCATGGGGTTGTGACAAAATGCAGGACCTGGCATTTGGCCTTGTTAAACATCACACCATTGACATCAGCCTATCAATTCAACCTGCACAGATCCCTCTGCAGTCTTCCTACACTCAAGAAGATTGAGACTCTCACCCAATTTGGTGTTGTCTGCAAACTTGCTGAGGAAGCACTCAATCCCCTCATCTAGATCACTGATAAAGACATTGAATAATGTCTTTATGTATGGAATGGTACTGATAAGTTAAAATTACTTAAAAAATATTACTTAAGATTCTGTATTGTGAGTCAAAGGAAATAATAAATTAGGTTGCTTATAACACTAACTGCTGTGTTGTAATATAATTTGCTATTTCATGAGTATCTTTGTCGGGTAGATGCTGCCTGTTGAGTCATGTTACAGGCGTTAGCACATGGCACCCATCTACAAAAATAAAAAGCTTGTAACTAGAGTATGCAGACTGAATCTGCAGCTAATCATCTCTATATTTTGATACTTAAAGTACTGAATTACAAATTAAATCATAGGCTAAAAGTGATGCCTCCATTTTCATTTAATAAGATTCCTTCAGTACCCATGAGATTCATAAGAAATTAGATGCTATCTGAAAAGCTAGGATTTGTAATAATGGCCAAGATATTATGAGGATTAGAGGAATCTGAATGAACAATCCCTTAGCTCATAAAAGCAAACGATAAAGGATAAAAGGTAGCATTAACTGTTCAGGGGTCTTGGCTATGTGCTCAACTGCAGCTGCACCAAATTAAGAGTCACTCACTTGATCACTTAACTAAATACAACCAACATGAAACCACGAGTCTTAAGGTCTCACAAGCAGGATCTTAATGAAAACAAAGGTATTAATGGTGTGTTTAAATTTGTGTTTGTCATGACACTGGCCTGGATAGAGAGTGTTCTGTAACAATTTCTATTCTGTGTATTTTTAGACCAGCTTAGGATTATTATTTTTTAAATGAAGGCTTATGTAAAGCCTCATATGGCTATTTTGGGGGAATACATTTGTCATAAAGCAGAGTCTCACAAAGAATGTGTTACATGCTTTGTAAAGTATAATTAAGCTATGCTGCTGAGTTTTGTACCAATATTACTTCATCCCACTTCTTCAGAAGTAATATCAGTGGCACTTCAAACTAGTTGAAGCATGGAACAGTGACTCGAACGCTGTGCTCTGCTAGCAGGAATGTTAATACATTGCAGCATACTGTACTTCAACTTACATTGCCTTTGACTAGAAGAGATCTAGGGACCGCTTTTCTCCTTACTTCTAAGCGATTCCGAGCGCAGCAAAATCCAGGACTTTGTGACTTTTGCATAAAACAGAGATGAAAGAAGTAAATTAAAGGTGCTAAATTTCTCCCCAGAGGCCAGTGGAAAACCTCCCGTTCAGGATTGCAGTTTGGGCCCTGGAAGGCTGTTACAGAAATGGTTATAATTTGATTGCACATAAATATTTATCAGACACTTAAAAAAAATCTGTTTCCCATGGTCTGTCTGTTAAGATAGCAGAGTGAAGTTCATGGGAGTTTTTCTTTTATAAATTATGGTATGAAATTATAGAAATCTTCAAAGCTATAGGAAATAGTTACTATTATACAAGTGTATTAGTAAAATGCTTATACTACCTTGGATATTTAGTCCCAGGCATAAACACTAGAAGAAAATCTATTTTATAATTAAAACTTTCTGTTGGCTTAGAAACCATTACGTGTTACAGGTGCTCTTAATTGTGAAGTATATCACACAGATGAAAAGGCTATATATCTCCAAGTAACACATAAAGTCTGGATAAGTAACAAGATAAGTCCTTAACAACAATAAAGTAAAATCTTAGAAAAAGGAAAGAAACCATTAGGGTTTTTTTGGTCAAGACTTCCTCAAAAACATAGATACAATGATTACTAATAGCCATTGTTTGTTGACCTCTGTCTACTGATGGAAAGAAAAATTATTTGGCATAATAAATATGTCTTGGATGGATAGACATATAGAGGATGGAAAATTAGATGTAGAGGAGAGATACGTTATTATGCCTTCATGCAATGGTTATGAATTTTATTACTTGTCACTTCAAACAGATTTCAAATGTTGTTTGAACAACGTCATTGGTCCAGAACAACATACAAGTGTAGAGTCCAACATCCTAAAAAATGGCAAACAACAAAAGAACAAACAGGTAATAGTCTTTTGTGTCTCCTTTCTGCAAACTTTGATGGATCTTTCTACTTCATTATCTGAATCTGTCTGAATGAAGACTGTAGTCTTCATTCAGTAGTAGTGTTTGCTGCTTTTCTCTTCATTGATAAGTAGGGACTACTTATGAAGAACACTGGGACAATGGCATAATAATTGTACTGTCTGGAAAACCAAGAAAAAGGTTTTTTCAGCATCACCACTAACCGTGGAAGAGACAGTTAATATGTAGGTATAATTTTGTTGTTTATTAGCCTTGGTGAGTGTCTCAGCCCCACACAGTTGCTTGCTCACGCCCTTCCCAGTGGGATGGGGGAGAGAATCATAAGGGTAAAAGTGAGAAAACTCATGGGTTGAGATAAAAACACTGCTTAATAGGTACAGCAAAAGCTGCACACAAGCAAAGCAGAATAAGGTATTCATTCACTCCTTCCCATCCCCAGGAAAGCAGGGTTTCATCATGTGCAATGGTCGTTTGGGAAGACACATCATAACTCTGAACATCCCTTCTTCCTCCTTCTTTCCCAATGTTGATCATGACATGGGATGCCGCTTTGGCCAGTTGGGGCCAGCTGTTCCAGCTGCATCCCCTCCCAACTTCTTGTGCACCCCCAGCCTACTCACTGGTTGCATGGTAGGAGGAGCAGAAAAGCCCTTGACCCTGTGTAGCCCTGCTCAGCAACAATGAAAACATAAACTATGTTATCAATACTGTTTCCAGCAGAATCCAAAACATAGCCCCACACCAGCTACTATGAAGAAGGTTAACTCTATCCCAGCCAAAACCAGCACATCTATGTATAATATGTACACACATGCAGAGAGAAGCAGTAAGAGTTATGCAGGTGTTTTTCTCTAACTTTCTTTTCACTTGGTCTAGACTGAGATGGGAAGTGAGGCTGTGTGTTTAAAAGGCAAAGTACATATACGTATAGTAATTGATGTAGTATTTCCATGGAATAATGTTTCATTGAAAAAAAGTTTAGGAGGAAACACAAAATAATACAATGAGGAATTTCTGTAATAGAAGACTAAAATAGTCCCATTTATGTCAACTGTCAAAAGTCTGTTCTACCTTGTTCTGAGGATATACAGCTTCCACAGACAGAATTGCATAGAGCATTTTTGGCAGTAACACTCTGATGGTGAATATACATTCCCAACAGAAATCTACATGAAAACACTACTCATACAGACTCCTAAATACAGACTTACAGATTACCAAGGTGGACCAAGTAATAGAATATGAAATAGGCAAATATTTGAAGATTTCATCACTTGAATGTCATTTGTGGTAGCCACATCTGTCAGATTCTCTTTGGTGTTGCACAGCTTCTACCTCATTGATGTCAAGGATCAGTGTATTTAATGATTGGGGAATGTCTTTCATGTGAGGCTGCAGTTGGCAATATAGAGCTCTCAGATAAAAATCTCCAAATTGGCATAAAAGGAAGCATGAAACAGAGCCCCACTGCTAGAATAGCCTGCATGATCTCAGACCACAACAACTGGAAGATGTGTTAGTTGATTTGATGGGTAAAATACTGAAACAGAGCAGAAAAAAAACCAGCCTACTTTAATATAATTTGTTCAAGAATACTATGGGAAGAGTTTTAAAACTCTCTTACAAAAATCTGAGGAGAAAAATTTCCACTGAAGTAGAAACAACATGTGCAGTCACACACAGCAGAGGATATAGGGAGTTTACATGAATAAAATAAATTTCCAAAATATATGAACGGTACTATATATAGATAAATATATTCAGAATATTTCACTAGATAGTCTTTCATAGGTAAGTGCATCTTAAGTAATAGAAAAAGATCCAGACTTTTGTTGATAAACATTTTAAGAAAGTAAAATAGAACACACATACATAATTTATAACACATACAAATTATATATTATAACGAGTAAGAATTTCAAAGAAAATGCTAAGGCAGAATAGCGGGGGAGCAGTGAAAGGATTAGAAATAGCCAGTGAAGGAAAGCAAAAACAGATTTGTAGAATATATGAAACTTGGCTTACATTAGTCCCTGTTCAGTGGGCCACAAGTGTATTCTGGACTGCAGCTGTAAAATCAGTAAATTTTAGCTGGAAACCACCCAAACAAGTTTATTTCAAGAAAAAACATGTTGTTGATTTTCAAAGTGCCTTTTACCATCTTTATTTTACCTTTAAAAAAATATGTTTTAACTTAAAAATACAAATCCAGTTTTGGTGAAAGGGTCATTGTGTTTTGTTTCTCAAGTAAGAAAAAAGGCTTTGACTTTCCAGAATGTGTAAATAAATAAATAAGACCCATGTTTTTAGACAAAATGTCTTTGCCAATTCAAGCCTAATTTGTAAACAATTTTACTTCCTTAAAGCTGTTTGTTATCCTCTGTCCCACCTCCCAATACATGCCTTACGTAATCGAGGCTGGTCAGAAATGCTGATCTATATTAGTCTTCAACCCTGGTCTGTATTACCTGCCTGGAGTCATTCCAAAGATTACTACAGCTGACTTCAATGTGCTTTTCAATCAGATCCTGAGTTGGGAAAGATTCCTGAATCAAGGTCTCTTAGAGCAATATAGTTGAAGGTAGAGAACAAATTATGAAGGTGAAAAACAAAAGGGCAACTGAGTAAAAGGGCTGATAGAGTGGGAAAAAAACCAAAATTATCTAGAGAAGCTCAACGATGATGGAAACTAGTCTGGAGATGGGAGATTTGCATCTAATAGCAAGATGAATAATTTACTTATTTGGTTATTTCATGTTTTTACAACACAAGTGTGGATTTAGTGATTCTTGTATGCAAGATTAAAAAAAAAAAAAACACATTAACAATGCTTAGATTTCTCATATTATGTAACAGATTTGTTTGCATTCATAATATTTTGAGTGAGGCAGGCAGTGGTGTTTGCATATTTTCTTTCATGTATGTACAGTACTCTCCTACTCAGATTCAGAAAAATACCAATACATAACCTATGCCATGAAGTATCTCTGAAAATAATGTGTGTGAGACAATAATGCCTGAAATAGTAGGATTATTCTAGGACTGATACAAAACATATTAAAGCCTATTCTGCCATACAGCACAGAATTTGTCCTGAGCTCCAGTAGCATCAAATAGAATGAAATAAGAGAGGATGATTAATTGCAAATGTACATCTGCAGCTGTTACAGAGTGATACGTAGAATAGGATTGTTTAAAACAGTGCAATTAAAATGCAAAAAAAGAAAAATAACACCTGAGCTACCATTAGTTTATCACTAGACACAATGCATGCACATAAAGAAGCTACAGGTTGTGAATTGTGAAATGAGTCAGAAAGCTAAGCCGATACTATCTCACAAAAAGGATGGTCTTCACTGAAGTCTGTGCTTTTACAAGAACACTGCATTATGGTAGTTTTATACTATTTTACTACAAAAACATAAAGAACAAATAAATAAACATACAAAAAGCTAAGATGTTGTGAGTAGTTTATTGTGTTTATGAAGAGCATGGAAGAAGTATTGCTTATAGAACTTCAAGATTTTCAGCACAGCAAAAGTCACTTTTGGATCAAGCCATTTATCTTTTGTCTGTTTAACTAGTTTTCTTATCAACAACCTAAAATCTATACAGGTGAGAAGGTAATATTTGAATTAGTTTAAAGATGGACCATAAAGAAAAAATCTTTGCTTTGACAAAATTTCATTATCTACAAAGTTACTTGTTATTTTTGGCTATCAGAAAAAAAAAAAATTAAAAATCCTAATATTCTTCCTCACTGTTAGTAGTTTTCAGGTGACTGGTGCAATCTTCAAAAGAAATAAAGCAAAGCCTATAGGTCTTCAAATTATTATTTATTTGATTATTTATTTATTTCCATTTTTTTCTATCTCAACAAACCATCATCAGGCATGTCAGGACGGCAATAGATTTTCCACTATCAATTTACCCTTAACTGTAGTAAATAAAAAGCAATATATACCTGGAACCCCATTTCTGTCAAAGTGTATTATGATCTTTTCTTTTTACATTTACTTTCCCACTTTCTTTATATGCAGTTTCTATGTTTCAGGCTGGCCTCAATACTGTAGATTGATATATTTGGCTCTGATTTCAGATAACATTTAATCCTGACTCAAATCTCAAACCTATTTAGGAAGGGCTGAGGTACTTCCTTAAGGTTAAGTGCAAGCTTGTGTCCCCTTCATGAATAGATATGAACTTAAATGCATTCCTGAATCAAGGCCAAGGATGCTGGGTTTTTTCATTGGCCTCACTCTGAAAGATTTCAGTGTAATAATTCTCAAAATGTAAAATATATGTGTGAGTTCACATATAAGCAAATGCACACAACATGCTGCTGACCTTTAAGACCTTCAAATCAGGATCTTGGATTCAATTCTTTGAGATATCTTTATATGCTTATAAATTGTTTGATTCAACAGATTCAACAGATAATGAAAAGATGATTTTTTTTTCACAGCGTTGCTCCACAGAAAGGCAGAAACACAGAAAGAGAGGAAACACTAATGTTGTTATTCTGACAATGCAGAAAGCAGGATGCACTACTGCATTCGTTGAATTTGCCTCTGCTTCATATAGCATTTCTGAACCAATATGCAAAACTACTTTCATAAACACATCTCACAAAATAAGAAAGCATAAGAGAACATGAACACACATTTGGTATTCCAGATAGGTGAGCTTTAGCCACTGGTGAAGAGAATAAACAAAGGATTGTGCTGAATATTGTTGTGTTGCATATTTATCTAATTCTCTACTTTTATGATAACTACATTCAGAAAATATGCTCTGTCACAATGCAAATATATTTTTTCTCTACAGTACTTATCAGCTCAATATCAGAAGTTTACCCTTTAGACAGATTTATGGAGACTGTAGAATTTGGATTTTTAATGCCAGAAATGTTGACTCACTTTGGATATATTTTGTTATATTCCTGAGGGGAAAAAAGATAACAGACAATAAATAGCATATGAGCATTATGTAATGCTAGAAAGAGTTCCTTAAAGAAGTGCAATGCAATTTTATTTATTTGTCTAATCTCTGGAATTGCTAGGTTTCTTTAGACTATTGTTGCTTGTTTGTTTGTTTTTATTTGAAGCTTTTTTTTGCTGGGGGAGAGGGTGTGGAATAGCTCAAAGATTTCCACATCTTTATTTTTACTCTGAAACTTACTTTTTTTTTTTTTTGACAGCATACTTTTGTCACTGTAACTATTCACATTATTTAATATAATTATTATTTACTTGGAAAATTGCAACTGGAAACTTAAAATATAACAGAAATTCACTTGGAGTCAGCAAAAGGGCTGAGCTATGGAAGACACGGACAGTAGTACTCTAAGCACAGGGAGCCTGGGTATTTAGATTTACATATAGAATCACTGAATTTTAAAGTCAGTTAGGTTGGAAAAGACCTTTAGTATCATCAAGCACAACTGTAAATCTAACACTGCCGTCTCTGCAACTAAACCATGTCTCTCAGCACCACATCTATACACCTTTTACATACCTCCAGGGCTGGTCACTTCCCTGAGCAGCCTGTTCCAGTGCTCTAAACCCCCAAATATAGTCACAATAATGCAAGCTATTGCGAACAGAATACAGGTAGTGCCCCTTTTCCTTTGTATGAAGCTCTTTAGTAATCTGAAATTGAAATAAGATCATTTGGCACAACAGTGCCATCTAGATCTATGAACCTAGCAAGGAACGCAAGTACAACGTTATGGTACAATCACTGTGAGGAAAGAAAACCTGGGTTGCAAGGTGGAGACAGGAACTGGCCAGCACTGTAAAACTATTCTTTTTTTTAACTGGCATTCAATCAGCCCTGAGTGAGTCAACATGATGCAGAGGCACTTGCTCTAGCTGGAGCACCAAAGTTTATGCATTTTTACAGTAAGTAGTGGTGTACTAGCTAAAACTGAAATACATAGTTGAATATTGTTCTGCATGTTCTTAATATATGAATCCAGTATTCATACTCTTGATAAAATTAATATCAGTTTTGTATAATACATATTGTCACAGGAAACTTAATTACTTAAGGTTAATACAGTCATGCCTGAAATTTAGGCTTTATTTGCCAATACAATTTGGCAAAACCATTTCACCTGAGCAACATCATGTTGCACTCTAAATATGTGTCAGCTGACATGGGGAAAAAAACCCCAACAAAACCAAAGAAAAACAACAAAGAGGATGAGGATAATCTGTGTGTTTATGAAGACAGATGAGGAATTATGTGAAATTCCACCTTTAAAGAGTATTTTTTTTATGGAAGCAATCAGTTGGTTTTGGTCCCCTGAATATAAACCTCATTTGTCTAATCCAAGTTTATTTAGCAAACACAAAGCTTGTGCAAACTCTACATAGGCTGCTTCTTTTTGGAATGAAGTCACAGATAATGTAAAGATTTTCAATTAATCTGGTATGTCTTGTCCATTAAGTAATAATTAAAGAGGAAAACCAAAAAAAAATCTCCTTTTGTGCATAGTAGAAAGCAAAAGGAATTGGTCTTGATGCTGTAGACAAAGGAATAAATATTTAGAACTTGTCATGACCTTTTATATATCTCTACTGTATTAGAGCCTGCTGTTCAGAAGAAAAATATGCTTTTTAACTCCCAGCATAGATTTATTAGGTACAATGAGATGTGCTCCACCATTACAAAGCCAAAAATAGCACATTCATAATGTCATATGCTTAAATGCTTCTGCAGTCTCAGAGGATCTTTCTTATTGCATCAGGGCAAGTGAAAGATTTACAAGCACAACAGAAATGGCCTTTAGAAATCCCAGGTATTAATGACAGTTTTTTGATAATAGCTTTATTGCCTTCTATTAAGAACTTTATTACATCAATCTAATATAATACTACTATATTACTGCTATAATACAATATGATGAATGAGTATTACCTCTCCCATATTGCATTAACACCATATTAAGTTAATTGAATGCAGTCATAGCTTAGCATGATGGATGAGATGCACACTATTGTCAGCAATTACATATGAAAAACAAAAGTCCATTATTCCTATATTTTCTCACATTTATTCTGTTGAAGATAGTTCTGTATAGTTCCTCAAAAAATTCTAACACCAGTTGGTTTTTACAGTGCTTTGCATTTATCAAACTACTCTACAAAAAAATTAATTTTAAAGTCTTCATTTAGAAATAAACAACTGAGAGCTGATGGTATTTTCTTCATATTACTAGGCACATCCACTGCAGTGTTGTGAACAGAACTTGTTCTTCTGAACTCACTGTCTACTGACCTAAGTATTGGTGTTATTGGCTGAAAGAGGAATCCCACTGAAGGTACTGAGATGAAAAATGTGAGATTTCTTATTTTATCATCATCCCCCTTCATGATTTTTTTCCACCTCATGAGCAGGCCACATCGTACAGAGGTACTTTAACTAAGTCAGGAAGACTAATTCATATACAGAGAGCTCATCACTGTTCTTTTCCCAGGTTATGATGGCAGTATGTCATACAATAGAAAGCAGTATTGTGCTTTGTAGGTGGGTTTTTTTGTCTGATATCTGAAAGTAAACATTGGCATTTGCATAAAGGACACAGAGGCCATTTGTGCAATATGATAGTGAGAATCATGTGATTCTCTGAATTTCTGATGTTAGAACTCACAGGCTAACATCAGTACCACAAAAACTGCCAGAAACAACTTGTGTCCCTGTCTCCTACGGATGAACTCACCCATGGTGTAGCCTATCATATTTCTAGACATTCTTTTGTAGGTAAAAAAGGTATGAATGTATTCTAGTTTGCTTTAAAATCTCTAAGTACATTTTAAATATAATTATGTTATGTAGAAATAATAATAATAATAAACCAAACACAAAAAAAAAACCCAGCAAACCAAAACAACAGAACAAAATGAAACAAACAAAAAACTAAAACCAACAAACAAAACACACCACCTTCCCCCCAACCTAGAAGAGAAAGTTTAGAGAAGGAATAACTAGTTCAGTAATACAGATGTGATCACTAGGTTTTTTTGAAAACATAGTAAAATTGTCCAATGCACAAATCTCATGATTTGTGCATAATTATTAACTTAAATATTTAGTGTAGATTCTCAGTGTATGCATTGGAAGTTAACACCTTGAATATCAGTGTCACATTTGTTTAGGATCATAGTAGAACCATAGTAGAGTGATGTCATGTATCAACAATCTACAGAAAGAAAATTAGTATATATAGGATCTATCATAC
The DNA here is from genome assembly GCA_025345505.1 of Todiramphus chloris collaris. Taxonomy (NCBI): domain Eukaryota; kingdom Metazoa; phylum Chordata; class Aves; order Coraciiformes; family Alcedinidae; genus Todiramphus; species Todiramphus chloris. Next base: position 483,824 of record JANVCC010000047.1, read on the forward strand.
TGAATAGAAAATACATTTTTCATTGTGTCTTTACATCTACTTTGAAAAAGAAAAAACTTAAGGAATTTTTTTCAAACACTCCAAAGACTTTTTTATGTGAATCTGCACCAGAAGTTCAGTATCATTCTTTCCAACACTGAGTTAGTTTTCCATAAAAGCACTTGCACCTGTAAGCTTTTATATTTTCCTTTATTTGAAATAAAGACCATGAAGGCTATGATCTATTTTAACATTCTGTGCAGATACTTAAGAGTGTAGGAAGATATTAAAAGCAAGTCCTTCAAACACACTGCTTTCATGAGAACAATATTCTAAAAAATTACATTACAGTGTCTGAGTCAATTGTGTCACCCTGATTAAAATTTGTACAAGAATAATTTGTTCTTAATAAGAAATATGCTGATTGTCCTTTTGGCAGAGTATGCCAAATTGAGAGAAGCTAGTTTGAAGATTAATAAATTTTACCCCTTATACTAGATTTGCATCTTGCATCCTTAAGGGCTGTTCTCTCTGAAGATGGGCAACTGGCTTTGTTGCTGCCTATTCTCTCCAGAGATTTTTGCTCTGGTGAGGCAGATGTAAAATTTCCTAAAGTGCTTTCTGAAAGCTGTACCTGTAGATTGTGTGAAGGGATGCTGTAGATCTTAGGAATGTCACTGTAAGAGCTCTTCTCCTGAGAGCACCTCCCTCTTTGAGGGTTATGCGAGTTATACTCTGAAAGCCTGTGCAGTGTCTCTCCACTTGGAACATAGCTGAATTTAGATAAAGCTTTTGCTGTGTTCAGCTTTCACTGAATTACCTAGTTAATTAGATTCCTGATTGAGCCATGACAATTTGGCCTTGGAAATGCAGGAGGAATGTCTTTTTAAAGTCTTTACTTGAATGTGTGTCTCTTCGGAATTTTGCCAGTTTTAATATGTACTTGTAATTATTCTCTGGCATTTAAATCCATATGGCTCACTCTCTTTTATTCTTCTTGTGAAATTCTTTTCAATCTGAAACATAGCTTATGAGGTCTTCTTTCCAGTGAAATTCTGTGTATGGAGTTAATTGTCAGTAATAGATATTTTAAAGACCCACCAATGACACATGAAAAACTTTAAAATCATTTCATTTAGAGTTACTTTAGAACATATACATTACATTTTGTGCAATTATCTTCTTTCTTTTTTTATTATGAAGAACATTTGCATGTAAACAAAACTGATGCTCATCTGCTTCTGTTGCTTATTTCTCACCTTAAGCTATAATAAATTTGAAGCCTTATGATTATAGTAGCTTCCTTGGACATGTTTATTATGTCACAAAGGTAAGTTTATATCTTCAAGCTGAGAATAAGGAAAAAAGAACAGATGAATGTTTAAACATCAGAGATTTTGATTAGCAGATATGCCTAGCAGTGGAAAAGGTTGAGAGAAGACACGCAGGAATTGACATAAAAAGAAAATAATTTCAAACAATACTTGTTTTCCAATATTTTCAAGGGAAAGTCAAAAAGTTATTCAAATACAGGGATACAATATCCTGTGAGGATGGTCAGAGAGTAATACTATACTTTGATTTCATAAGTAATTTGAAATGGTCCTGAAAATACATTTTAATTGTGTGTGGAAAATAATTTCTACCTAAAACTTAAAGTAATTGTTTTAAGAATGCAATGCAGCAGGTAACTGACGCTCCAAACACACGCCCTAGAAGCCTTAAGAAAAACAAGAGAAACCAAACTGAATTGATCAATCAGACAAAACAAAACAAAGCTACCCAACAACTTTTCAGGAGGAAAGTTAAATAACATGACTATACAAGCTGTCATTTCATCAAGGAATCATGACTGACACTGTTGAGTGAAAAGGACTAGACCATGATACATGGGCTTATAAAAACAGTCATACCACTTCATTATAAAAAGCCATCCACATAATAGTACTTGAAACATATTATACTCTTATTTAATTACATGCTTTCTTCTGGTTTTGGATAACAGTTATGACTTTAAGACTTCACATTAAACTATTCCCTCTGGAAAATTATGTTCTATAGAGTTCAATGTCATATAGAAGTTTTCTTTTCCACCATATCCTTATTTGTTTCATTCTGATTGTTTTAATTTTTTTCCCACAATTTCAATGTCAATCTGAATTAGCCAATGTAAATAGATAAAAGCAATTCTGTCATCTATCTGGAACATTTACATTCTACATTTTTACTGTAAAAAGCCTTGTAGGAAAATAACCAGAAGCATGTTCTTACTGCTGTATGAATTTGACATCTCTGGGAAAATGAAGGCCCACTGTTTTAACTTTTTTTTCATAATGAAGTGGATACAGAGACTTAAATGGTTTAGGATATCCAGAAGCCATTCACAGTGCTGAGAAAAAGATACAAGAGACTTAGCAGTTTTCTTAAATCCTCTACACAAGTTGCTGGGACAATGTTTACTTACTGGTATCTTTTTCTTTTGCGGTTTGGTATAGGGATATAAAATGGGCTCTCTGGGCTTTCATAAAACAGATTATATGGTAAAAAGCAATAGGTTGGTGTTGGTTGGTTGGTTGGTTTGGTTTTTGTTTGGTTGGTTGGTTTTTCGTTTGTTTGGGGATTTTTTTGTTTTTTATTGGAGCAATTCTATATTTAAATGTAAGAGTGCTTACATTTTAATCATTCAAAGAAAGTAAATAAGAATTTCTTCATAATCCAGGCCTTATAGTCTTATCCTTCTGACGTCCAGGCCTTTTATAGACTTATCCTTCTGACATCAAATATCTAGTAATCTTTTAAAAAGTGATGTATGCTTATCAGAAAACATTAGAAGCAAGGGACCTGCAACCACACTAGATTTTATAACCCCATGGCTACACTGCACTTAGCCTGGTATGGCTAATGAGAAACATTCTTTTAATTCCTTTAAGTCACAACATTTGTTTTGATAATTCTAACACTTTTTTGTTATTAGTTTTATTTAGGAAAAAAACAAAGTGGCTATTAAAAATGAGTGGTGGTGATAATAATAGTAATTACCCAGTGTAATTAAAGCAATGGGACTTGCAATTAAATTAATGGGACTGAACTCAAATATCTTTATATCAAAGGGAGAAAAAGGTTTATGATCTAATCCTTAATGAGTCTTTTGAAGTATATTTGTTGTACAATGAGTTAAATTCACAGTCTTGTACTTTAGAGAATCTAATAGAACAACTTATCAAGAAGACTACAAATGTTGTAGTCTTATCAATAAGTTGATCTGCACTGTTAAATTTCAACAGTGAGAAAGAGATTTATGTCTATATTATGTATTTTATGCATGTAGAAAGAAAATGAAAAGTTCTTTTGGAACATTATTCCATGTAATATATTTTTATGAAAACTAGTTGCAATTTTAATTAGTTTGTATCCCCTTGAGATCTGAGAACCTAAAGAACAAAGAATCAAATTCAGGAAAATATGTTTTGGTTTTCATTAAGATATAATGATACCCTAATGGTTCTTGATTCTTTTTGCAGTCAAAGACTAACAATAACAGATAGTAAACAGTACAGATTTTTTTCATTGTGAGATGTCAAATTAGCAACATTTTTTAACTATGACAACAGTTATTTTTTATGAAAATTAAGAACCATGCTTCAGTAACAATGTAAACATTTTGGAACATTCTGTTGATAGACAATTAAACATTCTGTCCATCAAAAAAATATCTACCTTCCCAGAAAAGAAGAAAATTTCTTAAGGTAAGGTAGTGGATATTATTCTGAAATTATTATTAAATGATTATATAACTCTTCAAAACAGTATCTGTACTAGGGGAGGAGCAACAATTTTACTGTCTTGTATGGATAGAGGGTGAAGCCCGGTGGACTCAATCAATACACTGGAGCTTGCCGTTAAACAAACAAAAAAACCGAACTCCCAGTATATAAACATATATTGGGTATTTATTTTCTGTGTTTCTAAGGATATTTCAGTTTCTGGCATCAACAGAAATCATATTCTGTAAAAATATCTACAGACTGGTATGCAAAGTCTTCTGCTTGTCTCCAGCTGTTTTACAGGCAGTGGCATGTCAAATTTCATCTAAATGTTAAGTAACTGTGCTTCAGTCCAGAATCCTGTACATCTCTCTCCTTGGGTGAGAGAGTTTCACAGGTTGGTTTAGTCTCTGTGATAAGCTTGGCAACCAACTGACACCAGGCAAGTAAATACAATGACTGATTCCTGTGTTCAACCAATACTGTTATTATGGAATTCTGAACTCCATGTCAAGCCAAAGACCATTACAGATGTAATCTCTTTCATTAACAGTTTATGATAAACCATATATTATGTTCCCTTTAAAACAATATGACTGGGTATCAGAAAGTAATAAACAGAATCTGTATATTGGCCTTCTCCTTGTTGCTGATCTCTGGGTCACCCTTTTATTACTGTACTATAGTTTCTTGCTACTTTCAGTTTTCAGTATTTTAAAAAATATTTGGTTTAGTTTTTGCTGAAATCAAAAGTAGTCTTGGGGTTTAAAAGCCCTGGTGGTGTAGGTTTACTAAAAGGAAAAGATCTATCCTCAAGATTTTGTGCCCTGAAGATTTTGTGACACTGACATTGTATAATGAGACACAACTTCCTAATCTGTGTATGCTTGCAGCTTGGTATAGCGATTGCTAATTAATTAATTACAATAACCTTGATAGACTGATAGATAGAATATTTAAGATTCACTTACTAAGATACAAAAAAGGAAAAAAAATACACCAAATAACAACCAAAAAGGAAAAAAAAAAAAACATTGCAAACAAAACAAACCAAACAACAAAACAAAACAAGAAGGAAAGCATGGCCATACATGAAACATTCTTAATTCTAAAGAAATAAGTACTAAGAATTATAGCATTCCACCATCCAGGGAAAAGTATAGTGAAAATGAAGATCATAGAAAATATGGAACATGTGGGAAAAATAACAATACTTCAAAATGAATAATTCTCTTTTGTGTGAAAAGTGCAACTAATTTGATTTGTCTAATCTAATGTAGTACAACTTTCTTGACATTTTCAAAAGAACTTGTTTTGTATAGACTACAGTTTAGAACAGGGCAGATGATTTTATACAGGTAAGCTATCTATTCTAGCATGCTACCTTTCAATTGATTGTTAAGGTAATGAAAATATGCCTCCAAACTGTGCAGGCACTCTTCTTGAAGAAGCAATAGTTTAAACATAAATTACTAATGTTAAATAATATATTCCTTATTCAGAGCTAAAAACATTTGAAAAAGTCTCAATACAATTCCAGCCATAAATGGAATTCAAGTTTGTCTTATTTTTGTATATAATTAAAAAAAAATAAAAATAAAAATAAAAATAAAATAAAATAAAAATTAAAAAAACCAACTTGTTTTCCAAGTAGTTTAATGTCAAAGCAGGGCATTGTATTATACTCAGCATTATCTTCCACTTTGATTAATATGGTACTATTAAACAGTTCACTTCATTCAGTCTCTTAATTCATCTAAAATGTCATGCTTCAGCCTGTCTGTGCCAATGCATCTTTAATAGAGCAGTGGAAGGGAGTGGAATTTTGAGTAACAGAGAAGAACCAGGGGCTGCTGATGTATTAGGAACCAACAGGGAAACACCTGTGAAACACAAGAAAGTAATTGGGGCACATTCCTCTAGTAAGGTGTAATGGTTGATAGCCAAAATGAAATGCCTCTGTACCACTGCATGGGTATCATCTGGAGATGCTGGAAGCCACTGTACAGCTAGAAATCTACAATCTAAATGACATCACTGAAAAATGTCAGGAAAAATCTGTAGTGAGATGACCTTGGCTGGCCATCAGGTGCCTACCAAGCGTCTCTATCACTCCCTCTCCATCAACAGGACAGGAAGAGAAAAGCTCATGGTCTGAGATAAGTACAAGGAGATCACTCAACAATTGTCATCACAGGCAAAACAGATTTGACTTTGGGAAACTAATTTATTGCCAATTAAACAGAGCAGGATAATAAGAAATAAGAACTAATATATAAACACCCTCACTCCTCCCTTCTTCCCAAGTTCAACTTTACTCCCAACTCTTACACCTTCTACCCACAAAGTGGTGTAGGGAGATGGAGAATAAGGAGTGTGGTCAGTTCATAATGTTTCATCTATGCTGCTCCTTCTTCATGTTCCTCTGCTCCAAAGTGGGGTCCTTCCCATGGGATACAGTCTTTCACAGACTTCTCCAAATTCTCTTACAGGCTGCAGTTCTTCAAGAACTGCTCCAACATCAGTCCTCTCCATGGCAGCTTTAATTTACAGTAGAATGCTCACTGCCAGTCTTTATGGTATGCTCACTGTCATGATGCTAGGCATCCCCAGCCACCTCAAAGGAGTATGTGAATAGAAATGAGCCCAATTCCATTTCTCTTTTCAATGTTCTTTTCAGTTTTGTTTAGTTGTACTCTGCTGGGATGACCCCTGTGTGCACACACACTCATACTCTGATGTTCTGGTTAAGTCAGGAAGACACTTGCAGTCTACCAATTAACTCAGAGATTAACAGTTAAAACCAAATGATATAATAGGATAATTCATTGAACAGATAAAATCAGTTGATCCATCCAACTGCTATAGCTAGTTGGATAATGCACTCAGCTGGTGTGTCTGGCTGGCCCATTCAATTTATGTAGCTGTTTATTCAGATCAAGGGCCACTCCTCAGTCCCATTTGTGTTGAGACAAATTCAGCTTTCTTTGCAACAAACGTAGTCAATCACTGTATACATTCTTCCCTGAGCCTCATGAATATACGTTCCAGTCCATCTCCTCAGAGAATTCTTCCATTTTAGGGTCTGAGTGATCTAGCACCAGGTATTCTTACCCACAAGAGGTATCTTGGACCAAGATACCCAGACTTCATATATAAAATGGAAGCAAAGGCTTGAACCTAGCTCTGCTTTATGTCATCAACACAGGAAAAGACTTAAAATGAAATTATATGACACTACCAACAGAAAAAGAGGTACTAGAGTAGTGAAAAATTTCATGCTTGAGAAAATGACAAAGCTAAACCTCAACAGATCCTAGTAATCTCAACAAGTTATGAATCTGAGATGCATATGTAGACAGATTTGCAAGTTGGTTGCAAATGGACTTATTTATACAGTGTGAAATCCATCACAATAATGTAAATTTCAACTGAGGAGCTAAATTAGGGATTACAGCTAGATTTAAAACAGTCTATGAACACATTCATATCCAAACTTGTCCTACATCAAACTATTAAACACATCCTACTAAGACTATTGCAAAATCATTGTTACAATACTACAGTTCCAGGATATGGATGAGAACACCATCAAAAGCAGTAATTCAGAAAATTTATTATCTGAGACCATGGGAAGATGTTCACGCCTAGTCAAAAGAGACTAAGCAGCTTAGGCACTGTTCTCATTTATAAATTGGAAGATAAGAATGTTCAATTATCGGCAGAAAATTGTAAGGACTGAGAATAGATTGATGGCTGTGAAAGTTGAGATACCATTGATGTATATGATTATCATGAATTTGGGTTTGATGTTTCCATTTAATTAAATATATAAAGTATCAAGCATCACAAAAATCTTTAAAATGTCCAGAAAACATCTATCTGAAAAATGCATGGATAAAAAATTAAGAGAAATAATTTGAAATGGAATGCTGTTTTTATCACTTTTCTGTTTAAAACACCTATTTGAAACCATATCTGAATACTTGTTAAACAAAATAAACTCAAGACTACTCAGAAGTGTTTCTCCACAGATGTGACAAAGAATTATGTCCGTAGAGGAGCTAATGTTCTCACCTTATTTTAAGTATGAAGGAGGTTTGAATCTAATGAAAGGAACTAACTAACAATGAGAAATTACTTTGACATTTCAAATGGTTAGATTGAATTTATATTTTGAATCTCCAAAGAATACTGTCAGACAATAATTACATGAATAGTATATGATGTACTGTATTAGATGTCAGAAACTACAAATCCGTACGTTTTCTCAAAAATGAATAATTTTAATGTTATTTACTTTCGTGTGGACAAATCCCATATAAAATAAAAAAAATATTTCTGATAACATTTTTGGACTAAGGTTCAGACAGTAACAGTGAGCATGTATTGTCAGGGTTACTCATTAAACATAGAAAATAGCCAATTTCACACACAAAATACAGTACTTGTCAAATCCTGCAGTGAAGTATTGTACATAATGAAAAACATTTTGGAAAAAAAAGCAGAAAACAAAAAAATGAGGCTGTGGAACAGGTCATACATCAGCAGAGTAAAGATGTTGCAGCCAAACATGTTGCCAAAGGTTATTAAACAGGATTAATAGGAAATTTGTCATATGCATTACATGGACTAAATGACACTACTTGCATAGAAAGTCCATAAGAAAACCCAGTTTCTGGAAGCTACATGTAGACAAAACTTAAAATTCAGAAACAATTTTAGGGAGACCTTGATAGAGCAGTGCAAGACTGACTTATTTCATTCGAGCAAAAATGTTTGCTGACGTGTACCAGCTGTGCTAAAACACCATTAAAAGAACAGGATATTATGGGTTATCTTACTGCTATGCAACTGTTCTAGATATCACTTTAAACACAGTGAAACCAGAATAACATGTTGGACTTTCTCAAATTACACTAGTTGCTTTAGTAGGAAGATGTGTTAAAATTAAATATACGTTATTAGCTCTAATATGTTTTTACATTTCTGAAACTATGCATTTGGAGTCAGTGAGAGAGCAAAGGTAGTAAGAAAAAATGACTATGATTTCAAGTTGTCTTTACACAATACATTCTTTTAAGAGTAAAGCTGACAGAGTTGGTCAATTCAAAAGTTCTAGTCATGCACCCTCTTTAAGATAGCAGCCAATAATGGAAATTTGGGAAAATGAATATGGAATATGCATGATAGCTCTTAATAATCTCCTAAACTTCAGAAATTTTTTGTTCAGGCACTTCTGTATTTAGTAGCCCTGAACAGATTTTTCTTCAGGCCATTTGTGTAGTCAGGCGTATTTTGTAGTAGACAATAAGCTGCACATTATAAAATCACAGTAACAACTCATAGTGTCTAGAGGAATATCAATGTTGTGTAAGCTACATTTTGGGCATGAACCTTTCAATAATTTACTTTAAATGAAAATTATCATGTAATCTTGCCTATTAACTTCTGAGCTTTTATTTGCTTCACATTCAAATGCTTGTAACTCCAACAGACAGAAATATCATTAACATTGCTGCATAATAGTATTAGAATAGCTCCTTCAAAAAGTCTTGAGATTTTTTTACACGATACTGACAAAATGTCCCCCATGGGACTTCTGACTTTGACCCTTTTCTCTTTGCAGGATTCCACATAAAGTGGTTTGCATTGCCCTTAGATTATAATATAATTATATACATTACTATAATATAATAAATATTATGTATTATAATACCAATTTGATGGTTTCTTACTTTCCCCTCCCGCTAAGAAACTGGTTCACAAATGGCTATTGTCATAGTTTTGTGATCCCATCACTGCATCATGAATTTCTAAACCCCACTCTTCCCTCTGTTATTACCCTTGCTGCCACAGATGGCAACCTGAAACCAAGGGAGATTTGTTCCAGGTTTTGCAGGAAGGTTGAGGTATCAAAGATACAAACACTTTAAAAAGTTTTATTCAGGATTTCATTTAGACACTTAAAGAAAATGTCTCTGTGAGACAATGATTCCTGAAAGCAACCATAAGTTTGTTGCCTAAATACTAAACCAAAGTACAATACCAGTAGATTAAGCAAAAAAAGGCAACAGAAAAAAAAAAAAAAAAAAGGAATGTAAATTAACAAATGTACTAATTTGATGCCTCAGCTATACATAAAAGATGTCCTACCATCTTTTCTTTGAAAATCAATAATCTATTAAGTTTGTACAGTACTCTGCACTACCCTTGTGACTTCAGATTCCTCAAAAGATCTACAAATGGATTTAATGCATAATTTCTTATTTGCAGCCATAAATTGCTTTTTCACATCTATATAGCTCACTTTCTTTTCTTCTGTGTTTTCAATTTTACTTGCCATTTGTTCTGTTTTATTCTACTCTGTTCCACCAAGATGAACACTTTTCAGTATTCCATGCATAAGTCATTATCCCTTATTGTTGCTCAGTGGGTCCTTTGGCATCTCTGTCTTAAACTGAGTAATTAAAAGAGCTCAGAAAATCCTTAACCTGAGCTTTCCACAAAGCAGAAAAGTGAATTGTTCCCCCAGTGGCTGCTGCTCAAAGGAAAGTAGGAAATTGAGGAAACAGGACGATTAAACTTTACACCAGTACCTCATATTTTATTCAGTGTGATCAGAGAATACTTGGCTAGTTCACCACCATGGGGAAATTTTTCATGTTGATTTATAGCAGTAGTTCCTACTTCTAACATGAAGAATTCTGATTTTTAAAATATATCATGACTTTCAAGTACTTCTATGTAAAAAACTGCTCAAATAACCAGCTCTCATCCTAAGACTATCTATGATACTATTTAAATTCATGTGGTGAAAGAGAAAGTGACTGAACATTATTTGAATGAGTAGGGACCCCCAAAAGCTAAATACTAAGTACTTCAACGATGCTGCTTTTTAAATTGTAACATCATTCTTCAAGCCCTTTCACATACAAGTAAGTGAATCCTCCTATCTTCTTGTCAATCATTCTATTTAATGCAAACAAATATTTCAAAACAACCTTAACTAGACGCCCAGGGAAGAAGACACTATGTTCATCTGGCTTTTGTTTTATTCCATTATAAGAACTAATAATGTGTCAGATAATATTTCATAATATTTTATGTTGTGAATGACACAGACAATGTAGAAATTTTCAGATCCTTGTATATGATATTTATTGATTTATATAGTAAATTTAAAAACTACTTTCATTCTGACTCAGTTTGGTAAGACTGCACATCTGTGCAGAGATAAGCACAACTGTGTTTCATGAATGTGCAACATGTTTCACACTATGGTATATTTCATGGTGTAAAACACCATAAATCAGGTCAGCAAGTAATCCTCTGAGTTTTATGCAGAATTAATAAATTTCTTCTCTACATAACTTTTCCTTTTGGCATTCTAAATACGTGGTACATTATAAATTTGATTTTATACACTGCTTTGCCAGCTAACTTGAGCTATTGTGTAGTCCATCTTTACATTACAGCTTTATACTATGGTATTAATACATGTCCTTTCTCAACAGTTTCAAGGGGTTATATCAGTAGGGAAACCTTTTACTAAGCTTAATAAAATTATAAGATTGATTACTTTAATATGAAAGACTTTTTTATTATATAAAAATTGATTTACTCTTACAGGTGGGATGATGTGTCCATCTTGCACTGAAAAACATTTTTGTTGTCATACGTGTCAATGACAAATCATGAAATTCAACAAGTATTTCATAGTTAATGAAATTTCTAAATTACTTTGATTTTGTGCACACCTTTTAACATAGGATTTTTACATGAATGCTGCTCAAAATCACTCTAAAACTAATGAAGACTTAAATTCTCCAGATATTTGCAATGATTATAACAGGTCATCTTGTTTCTGGACTCTATTGAGTTATATCAATTATCTGTCAGAAGGTAATTTCTACCTCTATGATTTACACTGTGGTGTTACAACATATACTTTATTATTTTCATTGTAGGATCTTACTTGTTTTAGAAGCATTGGTAAAACCTTAGTTCAAAAGGAGTGCAATTTCAAAGGATCCTAAAATGCTTAATACTCAGATCAGCTGAACTACAGCAAGAGCTGAAAATCTAGTTCCCACTATCTTATGTAGTTTCCTTTGTGCTACTTCACATAGCTCACTCCCAGGGTACTACATCTGGATGTGGGCCAATCCTCAGGTGACTTAACCCCATACCACAAGATCCAAATGTGGGCCAGTCTTCTTCCTCCATTTACCCAACAGCCCTTTGTTTCTAAGAAAATTGTCTCTGTCATATGTTTTGAACAGCTACCAGTTTGGCTAATTGGAAGAAGAACGTGGTACAAACATGTACTGAGAAGTACATTATGTACCAACATACTTAGATAAAGACTGAGAAAATACCAGCTTCCATGTTTATAATAGCTTTACCTTTTGGAGGTAAACTCAAGCTGGGACATTTTGTGTATCCCAGTTAGGAAGAACAATTGATGCTGTGTCTAACATAATTTATAAAAACCTGTTTATTTACAAAAAAAAAAGTGCATGTTTCTATGTGCAGACTGCATACCTTAATTAAAGACAGCAACTTGTTTCAAAACCCCTCATCTCTCATGTCCTTGTATGAAGGTTGACAAGGCTCTGTGAGACGTTTTGTCCCCCCCGTTCACTAACAATACCTCCTCTCCAGTAATATCTTATTGAATGCACTCATGACAGAGAATTCAAGTTTATTTATTGCTGTCCCACAATCTAAAACACAACGATACTCACTGGAATTGAGATCAGCTGACAAAAATACTGGTATTTGAATGCAGTTTGAAATAAACTTCTATTAATCAGAAGATTTTTTTCATATATCATTTCAGTTTCCTTTTTTTTTCCCTCCCTCCTTAGAGGCACTAATAATCTGTAATAAATTAATAAAATAATGTATGCCAGAATATATAATCCTGACATTTATTTACATGAGCCAATCCAGTCCCTGAGGTACATAGCATGCATTATTAAACTCTGAACAAATACATATTAAATTAATACCTGTAATTAACTGCATCTGTTAAGGAAATGTTTTGCTATATTTCACTCTCTGTAATTTATTGTACATACAGTATGAAATCTAGAGTGAGAAACTATAAAAACGGGAAGTGTATTAAATATATATTTCGTTGCACTTGAAGCTAAACAATATTTTAATTTAATGCAACATTTATAAGTAATTTAATTCTATGTGCTTCAAAATTTGGAATGGCAAACTGCTTGTCTTCTTGTACACTCTATTAAATAAAAAACAGAACAGAAATATTTCAAAAGGTAATTACACTGTATTTTAAAATTTTAAATATAGACTATGATGGACAGAATGCAATTATTCTGTAATCTGTGCACCTGAAAGTCCCATTCTGAATTTTGATTTTGCAAATCAGGTTTCTGTGTCAGTTTTCCTTTCACCGGTTCAGGCACAATTAATAAGTGTGCCTATATCCAGTGGGACTGACCATTTTAAATTAAGTCACAATTTAGCTGTTCAGCATCTCACTAATCATGGTGGCAGAATTTTTACATTAGATGGAGTAGCAGTGTCAGGCCAAAACTGCAATAGCTTCAGGCAGTGAGAGTTTTAAGTAGCTAGAGGAAATTCCTCTTCCCAAGTGAGAACTATAGAGTGACTTTTCATGTAGTGATGTCAATATAGTTCTCTGTAATTTCAAAGTAGGAGGAAAGAAAAAAAAAAAAAAAAAGCAGAAACTATTTTCAGCACCATTTCCATATGTTCATATTTACAAGCCAGAATGAACAATGGTAAAAAATACTAGTGAAAATAAAAATCCTGATTCAGGGAGTCCTGGCTGAAATTGTATGGGTAAATTTAAATTCCTAACTGCTTGACCCTTAGATTTCCTGAAGTGATACTGCAAAGGATGTCACCAGGACAACAAACATCTTGGAGGCTGTCTAAGGTCAAGAACACTGATTCAGCAAGAACAGCCTGACACATTGGGATATATTAATTTCAGAAACTAAAAATTGCTTATTTAAAATAAAATTCAACCTATTGAATTATTCAATAATAATTGATTACATTGGGTAGAAAAACCCTCACTAGCACTCACATTAATGACTTGAAACAGGAAACACTGTCAGAATAAAGGTATAAATGCAGCTAAATTTGCAGTCAAAAGTACTTTGCACTTAACACCAAAGAGTATGCAATTGGATAGTGTAATTTGACAGCATATGAAGCATAGTGAACATGGAAGATCTATCTAGTGTTTATTGGAAATTAATTCTTATGAATAGCCTTTCTAGTCCAGGTATTTTTATAAGGAAAATTGATCATGGCATTTACATTCTCATTTATTGGCATTGTGTCATAAAGAAGTGAGTTGATTTGAAAGATGAATCACATGCAGTTTTTCTGTCATGATTATTGATTATCTTTCAACCTATAAAGACTGTGTAAGGTTAGGAAGCACTTAAAGATTTATTACCTTTATGGATCTATCTTTTCTGTGGTGATGAAAATCAACATAAATCTGTTTTACCAAATGATACAGTAGATGTGATTACTTGACAGAATTAAAAACATATCAAGAATAAAGAACTAACACTCACTGCAATTTTTTTTAAGTTAAGCAAAGAATTGATTAAACATTTTTAGCATGCAGTTCTGCTTTGAGGAGCCTTAAAAATATTTCTATTTTCCATTTTGTCAGCATGTATAGAAAAACTACTTAAAAATCTAATGCATGTAGAGGCCTAAGAAAAGTATTGTGTTTTCTTCTGCGTTGCAAGTAGGGTTGGGGAAGACACGCAGGAAGGAAGAGGAACAACAATAATGAAAATGTAATGACAAGCAAACAGAAAGAAATCAGCATCAACCAAGTTGTGTTGCCTGAGCATCTACTAATGATGCTCAGAATTTATAGACACTGGGAAAATGGTACACCTGCAGGCATTTATGAACCCTGCAATTGCACCAAAGAACAATGACCTGTTTTGGGTTGTCAAAAATTGCCCATTTACAGAAGGCCAATCCTTCCCTCTGTGCTGCTGTATGCCTCCAAAACTCCTGCTGTAACCATTCTGTAAACATTTGCAATTAAATGGCATCATGTTAGCAAAACTTCTAATTTTAAAAACTTTTTAAGATAATCAAGATCGTTTTGACTAAAATTAATTAGGTCTTGATTACAGCTGTTCATAGGTTGTTGAGAATGACAGACAGACAGTTAAATTGCTGGGTCCAAAACTCTCAGACATATCTAAAAAGGTATGGCTGCTCACACACTCAAAAGGTATTCTTAAAAGGCAAACCTAATCCCAGCCTTTTTCCTCAACAATCCTTTTTTTATACTCCACAGAGTATGATCATCATAACGACATCACTCTATTCCTAATCCTAATTTAATCCTTATGGTACAATTAGAAATTGATCTGATCGGTACTTTATTAGATATCCTATTAGTATATCAAAGGTGTTGTCTGCAGAGGATTAAGAGCCTCTTCTTGGTTGACCTTGTTTGTAGGTACAAAGGAGATAACTGGAATGGTGCAAAAGTATTCATTGTTGATCTGGACAAACAGCAAATTCTGCTTCTTAAGACACCATTTAGTTTGAAAGCGTTAGAGAGAGTTATAATCCTATCAGTCTTTCACCTCGTGATCATTCACAAGAATCTGGTTTTATTCAGCAGAGAATGAATATACCTAACATCCAATGGATCTATCTACATGTGTATGTGGATGCATCTATTGCAGAAAGTAGTAAGTACTTCATTGTGAGATCCTTTAGAAACAGAGCAGCTTAATGAAAATACATGGCATACTTTCTATTACCATTAACATTACTAGTATTTTAGATTAAATAGATTACTTAAATGAGACCATAAAACAAGGTTTATAACATTTGTTAACATTTTTAACATTTGTCAGAGATGTTTAATTTTCCTGTTAATGGTTTTAATTAGAAACTTTGTTAGAATTGATACTTCCTTTCCATTTGTTTCCAAGTTATATTCCTCAGCTCTCTAAAACATGTCAACCACTTTACTGCTACCTTCTTATAAAACCTCATTTTAAACCTAATACCGATACTCTTTTGAACTTTTCCCTAACCTTTCAATTTCACATAAGACTACTTTAGAAAGTAACTTTGCTCTAGCCTTCAACCACCTTCCACACACCATTATCATTCATCTTTTTCAATCTGGATTTGGTTTTAGCATTGAAAGAAAACAACCCTTTTTTCATGTAAGTATTAGCCAGCAATTTCTATATAGCAGCAAATGATTGTATTGTCTTCTCCCCATATCTTACATGCCTATCTATCCATCAGCAGCTGCTAGTAAATTTATCCTTATTTCATCATTGTGTAATATATACACAAAGACTGTCTTTACAGATAATCCCATTTGTTTAGAAGACAAGCAGTAAAGACATTAGATGTCTTTGTAATATTCCTAATACATGTTCCAAGATGTCATGACTTAACCCTGGTAGGCAGCTCAACACCACACAGCTGCTTGCTCATTCCCCATGCAGTGGGACGGGAAGACATTCAGAAGGGTAAAAGTGAGGAAAATAATGAGATGCTATAAACACTGTTTATAAAAAAGTAAAGTAGAACCTGCATGCATAAGCAAAACAAAATAAGGAATTCTTTCACTGCTTACCATTGGCAGGCACATTCAACTACCCTCAGGAAAGCTGGGCTTCATCCTTTGTAATGATTACTTGGGAAGACAAATGTCATAACTCTGAATGTTCCTCCACCTCCTTTGTCCTCCAGCTTTATATGCTGATCATTATGTCATGTGGTATGGAATATCCCTTTGGTCAGTTGGGGTCAGCTGTCCCAGTTGTGCCCCATCCCAACTTCCTGTGCACCCCCGGCCTGGTGGGTTGGTGTGATGAGCAGAAAAAGCCTTGGTGCTGTGTAAGCTCTGCTCAGCAATAATGAAAACATCCCTGTGATGTCAACACTCACTGTTTCAGACACAAATCTAAACTACTATGAAGAAAAATATCTCAACTCAGCACTAACATCTGATGTATGTCTATGCATTAACCTATCTGCTCTATTACATTATATTCAGTCTTGGTAATATGTTTAACGTAGACACCGCATTCAATAACCAGTGATAGGACATACCCCTTCCAACCATAACTCTACTTTCATAGAATAAATAGTTTAATATATCCCAGAATATCTCCACTTCCTGTACTGAAACCGTTCTCATGATAAGCTACACAGAGTAATTCTACTCTTGTACTACAGTGCTTGAATACAAAACCAATACAAAGAAATGCCTTCTCCATTTCTTACTGGTACAAATGTGCTCTGTATGTGGATATTCCTTCCTGAAATCTTAGTGTAGTTAGACTAATGTCCCATGAATCTCTTCAGTTTTATACCAGTAGGCAAGACAATTAATAACTTCCACAGTAACAAAGAATGGATTAAAACGAATGCCTAACATAAGCAAATGATTCTAATTTTCCCTGCAGTGACTGGGTCAGCCCAAACAGTTTCTTTCAGATCTCACCTCAGTGAGTTTTCCTTTCTAATTTCCAACTTTCTCTTTTTAAATCATGTTACTGGCTTTCTATATGAAAGAGTGAAACCGCTATTTCTGGAAAAGTTCTGTTCTGCAGTACTTTTGTAACATTTGATAGTTCTGGAGTCAGGTTACTTCAATAGGTGTCAGAGAGCAATGGGTGTTGCTAAAAAGTGAGTAATTCTTCACTTAAAATATGCAGAATGCAATAAACAGAGAATCATATATTGGGACTGATCTACCTGATGGCTTTCCTTCTCTCAAATGTATGTGATTTATGACTGTCTCTATTTTATAGAACTCACCTCAGGACCTATGAATTGAACAATTTCATTTCAAGGACAAACTCCCACTCAAATTAAACTATCTTTGTCACGCTAACTTTCAGATTGCATGACTTAACATTATAAAACCCCTTTAAAATAGTTTTTGTGATAAATTCAGTAACAAAGTAATATATATGTGTATTCTTGGCATGAACAACACATGCACTGGGAGAAAGATCAGACATTTCAGGTGTTGGTAAAGAAATACAGGACCTTCCCCTGCCTCACAGGATAGTGCAGTAAATTCAGTTTAGGCAACAAAGCATGTTACATGATTCATAATGGCTGTGTGGTGGTGTGCCATTTATAAAAACTTACAGTCTTGGTCCAGTTGCTTCTAGATGCAGTTTTATCATAGAAGCTAAGGAATGAGTATGTATTAAGACTTCTATTCTTTCAACAGAAGAAGGCAAGAGTTCTTTTTTTCTACAAAACCGGAAGTGTTCCTAAAGATCAGAGGAAGGAGCACTGATTCTGTGATATTGAAAAACTTGTCTTATGCCTACTTCTGTGTGGTTTACCTGCAGAGTTTCATTCTGGGACTTCATCTTTTTCATAAGCTGCCTATCTGGCACCTTTCACTTCACACATGAACTGTCACTACATTTCCTGAGATATGTTTGCTTAATCTTCAGCAGTCCATTACTTTTGCTGTAAACAACATAAGCGATATAAAAAGGTTAAGTGTAGTAGAAGAAAAAGGATTTATATCTAATAATGCTGCCAAATATTTTTATCCAGCTGAAAGATTACTTATTAAATTTCTTAAACTCATTGCATTTGCTAAAATATGAGTGAGCACATAGGAAAAAAAATCAATATATGTATATGAAAATTTTTCATGTAACTACTTCATCAACTACCAGTCAGTATTCAAATGTCCAATCTCCTACACAATGTGAAGAGAAAAAGAAATTTAAAAAATACCTGTTTTCTCAAGACTTTTACGTCAATGACATTCAAAAAAGTGATGTTTTTGTTGTCATATTAAGAATGGAATCTCTTGCAGGAGTGTGTCCACAGAAGAGTAACTAAGATGGTGAAGGGTTTAGAGAACAGATCTTATGAGGAGCACCTGAGGGAACTGGGTTTGTTTAGTCTGGAAAACAGGAGGCTCAGGAAAGACCTTATAATCTCTACAACTCTGGGAAAGGAGGTTATAGTGAGGTGGGTGTCAGTCTCTCCTTCCAAGTAACAACTGACAGGGCAATAGGAAATGGCCTCAAGTTGCACCAGAGGAGGTTTAGATTGTATATTAGGAAGTATTTCTTCACTGAAAGGGTTGTCAAGGCCTGGAACAGGCTGACAGAGAAGTGATTGAGTCACCATGCCTAGAGGTATTTTAAAGATGTGTAGATATGGTGCTTAGTGGCATGGTTTAGTGGCAAACTTGTCAGTGTTAGGTTTATATTTGGATTTAAGGATATTATTAAAGGTCTTTCCCACCCAAATGATTCTGGGATTCAGTTCTAGAAAAAAATACTTTAATTGCCTCTTTCATATTATTTGGTTCTTTAAAAATCCTGTACGCATTCTCTCCTGAAGTTACATAAAAATCTGACTTAGTCAGATAAAGCTTTGACTTGACACTACGTATTCAGGTATTCTTTCCTGTAAGTATACACAACATACAGCCATGACAATCCATATGTTTACAAAATGACTACCAGGATTTATATTAAGGCATGCTGGATGCTTTGACTTTCCCTTAGCCATCACACCTTACAGAACATGGTACATAGAAAAGTGCTTCAGTTCAGTGCTGACTCGAAGATAATGAATAAAATTAGTGAAAGAAGAAGTACCATTTCATCTTAAGTGGCTTTAATATAAAGAAACAGTGGTTAGGTTGTTACAGATTGCTATGCCCAGGTAAAACAGTTGCTTTTATATAAGTGCATCTGTTTGAATATTACAGTCAATAAAGCAGTGAGCTGAGCTGTAGTCCTGCTTCATTGGAAGGTATATTTTCCTGATAAGAAGTATACATGAACAAACCACTAAGATTTTTTAATTTAAAAAACAAATAAACAAACAAAACTAAACCCTCTACCAGGTATAAGAAATCATGCAGGTTTGTACTCTGGATAAAATACAGTTTCATTGTGGTAAAAAGATTACCATGCATATTATTACTGCTTTTTAAATATATTTAAAGTACAAGAAAGATCCGGACCTGCTTGAGTGGATCCAGAGCAGGGCTACAAAAATAATCAGAGGACTGGAACACCTCTCCTGCAAGGACAGGCTAAGAGAGTTGGGGCTGTTCAGCCTGGAGAAGGCTCCCAGAAGACCTTGTAGTGTCTTTCCAGTACTTCAATGGGGCCTACAGGAAAGATGAGGAGGGACATTTCATCAGGGAGTGTAGTGATATGACAAGGGATAACCATTTGAAACTGAAAGAGAATATATTTAGATTCAAAATTAGGAAGAAATTCTTTACTGTGAGGGTGGTGATGCACTGGAACAGATTGCCCAGAGAAGCTGTGGATGCCCCCTCCCTGGAAGTATTCAAGGCCAGGTTGGATGGAGCTTTGACCAGCGTGGTCAAGTGGAAAGTGTCCCTGAACATGGCAGGAGATTTTGGACTAGATGATCTATAAGGTCCCTTCCAAGCTAAATCATTATATGATTCTGTGATTCTATGATTTTATAATTTAATTGGTAATTACATAAAGTATGACCACTCTTAAATATTTGGATTTTGCTTGTCAGATATTCTCCAATTCAAAGTACAATATTTGCAGTCTTAAATGACTTTCCTATGCAGTGATAGTGACCATTCTTAATCTTTGAACTCCTAATTTTTTCAATTTAATTTAATGAAAATTAATACAAAAATTTCTAGATATTTTTTGTTTCCTCATAATCCTTATCGACTTGGAAGACCACATAGAAAATGTTGCCACAGAATAAACTGGTTTTTTCCTACTTATTCCAGATTCTATGGTTAGTATAAACTAGTTTTCCATGCAAGGACAGGTTTTTAAGAAAACATCTTATGGTATATCCACTGATTTTTAAGTAAAACAAACAAACAAATCCCACCAAAACAAAACAAAACAAAACAATACAAAAACAAACAAAGAAAGCCAAAACATCCAAACCCAAAAAAACAAAACCAAAAGCAAAGCCCAACAGACTCTTTGTGTTTTATCACATAAAACCCCACATTTAGCTACCCCAGAGAAAACTGTATCAATGGGGAAAGTTTTTTATGCCTCCTCAATTACCCAAATCTTTCTCTGACTGCTGATACAAAGTTTTGTTTTTGCAATTTTAAGCAGACTGAATGTTCAGTTAAGATAAATAATCCCTGTTAATGGGATTTTCAAAGCACTGTTGGAGACACATATTCGGTCATCTCCTTTCTGGCTTCACATCTTTCCTTTCCAGCCTCTCATCTTTCTTTTCCAAGTATCCAAAATGCCTCTTCCAGAGCATTTTTTTTCTCCTTTACTTCTGATTGTGTCAGCCTTCTTCATATCTTGTTATACCTACATCTATCTGTCCCAGAAAAAGAGTCAGTCTGGTTCTTGTAACAGGAAATCATATTTAATAAACTTAGCAGAGTTCTTTGACAGCGTGAATGAGTGTGTGGTGAAGCACAATCCAGTTAACCTATTTTGCTTTTTCAAGACATATTATTAAATTTCAGCTGTCAAGGAGAAAATAGAGGATATTTTATTTGATTAATAACCAAATAAGAGGTAGGAAAGGAAGGAAAGAGGTCAGTGCTGAAGATTTGACTTCACTCATACGCTGTTCAACACTTAAATAAGTAAGAAAAAATTATTAGTAGTAAATTGACTTCTTAAATGAATCAGTGTTATTTACAGTAATACAGCTTGAAGCTGATTAAGGAGTTCTAGAAAGATCTCATTACTTGATCAGGACATACAGAGACAGATGTTTTAGCTAAAATCTCTTTTGTTGTTCTCTTCTCTGTGCACCTCATATTTTATTTCCCAAATTAATTCCTCTCATGATACAGTTTGGAAAGTCTGATCCTCTACCCTGCCAAGGCTGACGCTTTTTTCCCTTCAAATAGAGTTCATCGTAATGAAGTTCTATGCTTTTCCACCATACTTTTATTCATTATCTCTCACTTCTTTCATTGCTGAAATAATATCCCATGTCCTGTTTTGCCCTTTACAATCTCATCAAAGAATGTGTGAAGGAGCACTGTATTTTATTATCTCTTTGTAAAGCACAACATAAATTGACAGTGCTACATGCTCAATATTTAATAAACATGTGATACCATAAAATTAACAATTCATACCCTTGCCAAAGTTTTCATTTAGCAGAAAACCTAGAGTCAGGTCCAGGTGGGCTCCACATTATGAAATCCCTCTGTTATTCAAGTTTTGATATAAATGCCCAGGCTTTGTCTTTTGACACCCTCTACAGGAACTGTTTTTGGCTTGTGCCTCTATTCCCAAAACAACAGTTGGTGAAGAAATGGCAGATTAAGTTCTCTCTCCATGTGCTTCCACACCAGCAAGCCAGAAATTCTACAACAAGTGCATGTGATTAAAAAATCTGAGATAAGGAATAAAAAGGTTAACATGCTGTGTGGTTTTTTTTTTGCTTTCACATACATCCATTCCACTAAACTTTGACATACCCCAAAGATACTAGAATAAGAGTGCCATTGAAGTCGCTTTTTTACTTATTTTATATCATTAAATCAGAGAGCAGAGTGGCCTAAGAAGCATGGCTCAAATCATAGGCAGGCTGGACTGTCTCTTAGAGAAATCTGGCTGCCTCCATTACATATGGAAGAAACCTAGTGACAGGATTTCTAGCTCAGATGATTGCCTAAACTCGAGTGGGTTGAGTGCTTGTGCCTATCTGGTTGACTCCCTGCTAGTAAAATAATACACACATATCATTTCACTAAAGAGAAAACTTGGAGTTTATTCATTTTGTATTTCTACAATACTGAAGATTTTGCAAAATGCAAAACAAACTAACAATTTTCATGTTTCAATATAGAAGTCTTTTTTTCCTGAAATCAATAAAATACACTCAAATCTTGCATGCTAACTGCATTTCACTAGAAAAATATAGTTCTTGTATGAATGAAAACAAGAACTTTCAGAGCTTCAATAATAATGACTTCAGATGATTTACAGAATCAGAATGATTTACTCATTCCCTTTGTAATTCTATAGGTACAACTCAGTGAAAGACATTATGACAACACAAAGATGAGATAAGGAAGAAAAAACAGAATTGCTAAAAATGGCATGTAGTAAATTGCAGGAAATAATTGAATATGTAATGTAAAAACTAGATTATACTGGGGACATCCAGAGTTCAAAGAAATTAGCTTTATTGTTCAACACATTCTGCATGATAATTTTATACCATACATGTACAGTTATGAATTGAACAACTTGGTTGAATTTTACTTATGTATATGTACAACTGTATCAGTCTCTCTATAAGCATAGGAATATGCTCTTCAGATGTACAGCTTCATATGAAAAAGGACATACCTATATTGCAGCCAAAAGTATGACTTTAAGATGGGCCAGCTTTAATCTCTCTACTGACATTGACAATAGCAGTGAGAGTGGGACTGAGAAAAGCTGATGTGAGGCAGCATCATGGCATCACTTTGGGTTATACTATGAATCCTAAGAAAGTGCTTGCAGTAAAGTTGTGTGCTACTACATGTTCATTCCTGTTATTAGCCATGACAACTACAAAATTTTATGGTACTGGAGGTATCTACTTACAGTCATACTGCCTAATGGCAACGGGAATATGTTCAAGTAATACACCCAGTAAAAAATAGTAAAAAACATTACATAGTAGCTGGATATTGACTCTACTAAATGACTTTAAAATACTATTAAAAGTTGAAACACTAAAATACCATTAAAAGCTCAATGTGAGGAAAAACTTCTTTATTTGTGAGAGTGATGGAGCCCTGGAACAAGCTGCTCAGAGAGATTGTGGAGTCTCCTTCTCTGGAGAGATTCCAAACCTGCCTGGTGAATGTGACCGTGGGCCCCCTGCTCTGGGTAACCCTGCTGGATCAGGGGGGTTGGCCAGGTCTCCAGAGGTCCCTTCTAACCCCTATCATTCTGTGATTCTACAAAAAGCTGCCAAAGAAGCAAGAAAAAGCATCAATTCTCATGATAGGGAAACCCAACAACAAAGGCAAGTGGGAGAAAATATTACCAACTTAAAATTTAACTTTTAACTACTGAAAAAAATATAAGCAGATTATAAAGTGAACAAAAAAATGAGAGGGCAACAGAAACTTAAACAACACATTTTAGGAAACTAATTTTTTTTCTAATCAGACTTGATTACTAGAGAAAGTGTAATTCCAATGTATCTATATATATAAGAAATAAAAACCTACTACATGAAATTAATTTAGCAGATGAAATGTAATTGCATTTCAATTTAGAATCTTATACTGTTTCATGGAAATATTAATCTACATAGGTAAGATTAGAACTCTCTTTTTCTACACAATGGAAATGCCCTTAAAAGTATAAACTGAGATTAACAAAGAAATAAGTTTGTTTTGAAAAAGTGGAGAACTGCAGTGTTTTGTGCATAGTGTACTGTGATTCACATTTTCACTTGCTTATTAGAGGAAAAAAAAAAACGTTTGGAAAAAAGACCCACTTTGGTAAATAATGATAATTTGGAATGTCATCAAGAACTAATATATTTCTAATCTATGATTACAGTAGTACAGAAAATGTTATTGTCAAAAAGCTTACAGTTTTAAATACAGATAGAGAAACACTTGAGAGAGAGTAGAATAGTCAAAGATAGTGACATGAACCTTTTGTACTAGGTGGGACTGAAGGTAGTGTTTCTTGATATACGTTAGTAGTTATCAAGTTTGCCATTAATAGTGAAGTGAAAAGGGAAATGATAGAAAGCAAGATCATAAGTTTAGACAGAAACATAATTGAGGTGATATTTAGGAAGAAAGAATCTTGAATGTGCCTAGCTAGGATTCTGATGAAGAAATTATGTGTTCTAACGTGGGTGAGAAAAATGGTAAATGCACAGAAGGGAAATGTTGCAAAGCATAGACAAGAGAACAGTGCAGAGATAATTCAGGGAGGTTTTCAAATGATAATCAAAGTTTAACTAAAGAAAGAAAATAAGTAAAATATATGTAAGATTATTAAAATGATAAAGAAAAATGAAATGCAGAGAATATAATCTTAACTCATGGCAGTACTTTATTTCAGTTTTTGTATCTTTTCAAGCTGTTGTGATGAGAGATTCTTACATAAGGGAGATACTGAGTACTCACTAGGATACTTAAATTAATAGGATTTTACTCTAAGAAATAATTGAGCACTATGACAAGATCAAAGTTTACAAGTTAAAGACAAGAAAATGCACTATTTCAGAGTCTTTCTAATTTGAAGATAAACAGGAACCCTGATGAACAGAAAACCAAGGCTGGAAGCCTTTTGTTACACCCAGATTATTTCTGACATCCCAGGGTTTGGTGACATTCTCTGCAAACAAATCTAAGGAAAAAAAATCTTTTGAAGGGGTATTTTCTTACTACATTAATTACCTCTCTTGTTATTTCTTTCTGTGAAGTTTTTCTTTTGTTTTGCTTTCTGGATTGGGTTGGTGGTGGCAATAAATTGCATACATGAGCAGTGAGTAGCACCAGGATACATGCTGTCTGACCAACATCCAACCATGTTATGGGCTGCCTTTTGAAATGGAGCCAACATTCCTCATAACACTTCACTGCATGTATCAGTGAGATAAAAGGACTTTTTAAAATTGACATAACTAAGGGTGGCTGGTGTTCTCATGTCTCTTTCAAAAGATGATCAAGAGACATGACATTCATCTGTCCCCTAAAAATTGAGGGACTTCTTTTGTTTTGGAATGCTTCATTCATGATGTAGAATAGAAACACTAATGTGAGGGAAAATGGACATGTTATTACATCATTAGTACACTGTTTCAGCAATCTTAATATCTGAGATGTTAAAGACTACTTTGTCATAACCAATGTCTTTTTTCTTTGGAACTTATTATTCCATTAGGGAGAAGGATGTAAACTCACAAAGGAGATTTTGACATACTTACTTGTATGTTAAGTGAACTGCTTTGAAAATCTAATTTAGTATTTAAATATTTTAGAACTAAACATTTATATCCTATACTAATTATGAAAATAATCATATTATAGCAATATCTTGTGTTAATTACTTTGAAGATACTTACCTGATGGCATAGAGTTTCACTGAGTGTCAAAACAGAAATATTTAAATATGTAAATTAAAAAAACTCCTGTTCATTTACTGCAGTGTAAATCATCAATCATCAAACATCACAAACATCAGCTAAATATTAGCTTCCCAAGTTTGGAAGAATATTTTTCTGCCCAGAGAGTCTTTCATCAGAAGAAAGCAGGCAAAGAATAAGAGAAATTGTTAAATTCTAGCATATATCAAGAAAGCCCCTACCAAAGGCAGGGATAGGCCTCTGCTAAATTACTGGCTCTAAGAATTTACCATATAAGGACTGATTATAGCCTTACAATATATACACTTTATATGTCTATGTAATACTTCTCTGTGAGAAACAAATGGGTTAATAAGAAACAATCTCTTTTAACAACAACAAAATTAAAGATACATGTGAAACAGTAACTTAGAAATAACAATAAATTCTATGTAGTTATCCCTAAAAGAAATATTAAACTTGTGTGGTAACTGCAGAAAATGTAAGCCCTATAGAATTATGGCTAGTCCATAAAAATACATCTCCACAGTTTCATTTGTGATTCTTGGAAGTAAATTAGCTACTTGATTGAGGGGTTTTTTTATTCTTAACTTTATTGTCCTTCTTTCCCTACATCATTTTTCTGTGAATTCCTTGTCTATTTCTAAAGAGTGTTTGTAAAATGCTGTCTGTACTAATTCTTTACACTACTGCTGCTGATTAAAAGGTCATTATATTGCTCACAAAAATAACTCCAGTGATATAATGCTATTACAACAAGGAACAACAACAAGGGAACCACAGTTTGAATGAAGAGGAATAATTCAGACCCTGAGTGTATTTTGTTAAAGATTTTGATGAGAGGTAGCCAGAACACCAGTAAGTAAGAATGAATGGCTCTAATTTTATGAAAGAAAAGCTGATAGGAATGCTATGGTGTGAGCAGTATAAGCCACAACTGCGACAACTGTCAGACTTTCAGGTTACAGCCAAATAACTTGGGAACACAGGTTGCATTCAGTAAGCAGACTTCTGAGGCCAAATGCCCTAGCATTTTCTGGAACTGTTCTCGAAATGCATCTCTGAAAAAATGCTGTGGTCTTTGGGCAAGCAGTGGAAACAGGTATGTGCTGTGAGAATACAGAGCATCATGAATTGTAACAATATAACAAGCTAGGCAGATAGAGGCAAAAATTATCTTAGTGCAATTTCGGTGGAAGAGACCTCAGCAGTTGATTATTACTCCCTCTCAAGTGAGCTACCAACTGGAAATATGCTGGAGGGAAAAAAGGATGTGACTTATTAAATAATTTTTGTATATTTTATACAAAGAACTGGAACAAGTTTTACAATATATACCACCCCTTATGAGGAACCTGGACAAAAACACCCAGGAGTTTGGGTTCTTTCCTTTGAATATTTCTACAGCAAATCAATCATTTTAATTCCTCTTCCAGTTATGTGGATGATTTGGGAATTCAAGCGTAATTACTCCATGTTCTGGAAAAATGCATTTGAAGTGGAGTTCTCAAATCAGATGGAAGTCTCTGCATTCATAAGAATATGTGGTAAAAGAATGAGAAGTCACTTTTGCTCAGGTCTTTCAAGGAATGTAAGTTTTATATATTCTAGCTTTTAAATTAGTACAACATATAAGACCTCACACAATATGGGTAGGCAAGCAGTTGCTGTAACTAGATTTCCAGTTTACTGAAATTTTATAGTATCACCTGGAGTACACTTCTGCATACAAGCTGGCTATGTTACAAAGGCTCCAGCAGTGCCTATTTATCATCTTGTTACTATGAATATGTCAAATGTCACTGCAATTTTTATCGTAATTTTTAACACTGCACCTATCAATCTCTATCTTCCTCTTTTAGCTAGTTAGTACTGCATTAAATAAAACAAAATTACATATTTTGTCATAAGATTTGCCCTAATATGGACCTTTCTCCATTTTCTTATCTTCGTCCTCCCTAGTGAAGCAGTGAATTCTAAATGGCCATCTGTTTGAATTGTTCTTGTACAGGTAGAGCTGATTTATTTACAAGAGCATCTTGGCAAGCATCCTTAGATTTCACCTAGGGCTTTGGGAAAACTGGGAGCTGTTTCATAATTCACAACCATCAAGTGAAAGTACTTTTCATTGCTTTATGTTGCCTGAACAGGGTATATAAAATATTTAGATGCTACAGTGGGGCTTGGAGAGACAGTTTTGTCACATCAGTTTTGCCACTTTTTGTTATACATGGTCACAGCAGACAGTCAACACTTAATCCTCAAATCTGTATTTTGAGAAAAGAGACCTGGAGGCAGAGAAACTCAACAGGAAAAAAGTAGTAAAGCAAAATATTATGATTAAAAAGACCAGTGAAAGTAATAATGACTACTTTTTACAGATATCAAACTAATCCATGATTTTTTTTTTTTTCTAATTTCTCTAGTAGTAGAGAAAAATTACCACAATGTGTAAGCAATGTGGAGCTATGCAAGGAATCAAGAATATTTGATGCAAGGTTAAGTTCAGAGTGAAGACTAAGTTTTCAGTACCCGACAGAAAAATGAGCACCATTATTTTAAGAGAGAGAAAAATATATTAATAATTCTCCAAAGATATAGAAGGTTATTTTGCACAGAATGTTATAACATGATCTATTAGCCTTAATCTGGGGACAAGCATACAGAGCCCAAGTCTTATAAGATGTTAATGCAAAATGCAGTTGGGAAAATCACTGAATACTAAGGTGTGAGTCCCCCTGTTGCTCCTACAGGAAAGGGCCTAAATTCAAAGGAATGAGCAGAAAGTAGGCTGAGAGACCAAAAAAGATATCTTGCTCCTCTGGGCAAGATGGTAATAACTGATGTCTCTAGGATGGGATACTGCTGCTGTCACTGGATGATGCTTCAAACCATTCATTCTTGCCTGCCAGCATCAGCCAGTCTGGTATATACCCAGAGAAAGCTGCTGCCTCTGGTAGTTTGCTGCCCTGGGTATTGCTTTGCCTGGTCAACCTAACCGAGATACATGGCATGGCCCTGGGAATGACCATTATATTTTACATTAAAGTTTAATATTTTCTGAGATGTCAGGAGGTTAAGAGTATGACACCAGGGACTGGGAAGTTGCAAAGATGAACATAAGTGGAACTTAAATGACCTCCGGAATATGTGATGCAGTGAGGAATCCCTTATGGCAGGAAGAAATTTAATCAGAACATACAAATAGGCAAAGGATTGTCTAATGGTTCTAAGACAGATAATAACAGCTACACCTTTTACATCAGTATCTAACAGGTAGACAGAAAGTAAAATGCAATGTTTTTTGTGGTTTAATGACATGTGCCACACCTATTGGTCCAGAATAATTTAGGCAGTAACTGTGATGGATCGATCTTTTGTCACGATATTTAGTGATATATGAAACAGTGTCTGAAGCAGACTTGAAATGAGTATCAGCTTCTTTAAGCAATAATTGTTCCTTCAGAAATAGGGGGATGTAGACTCAAATTTTATCTTAGTAAAAGAAATAACAAGCAATTAAAGGGCTCACTTTGTAGGTACAGTTAGTATTGAAGACTGAAAGGATAAATTTTTTTAAATGAAATTTCCCAGCAGAGGAAAAAAAAAAAAGGGGTTTAAGTTAAAATATATTGAAGTCCAGTCACTTCCAGATAGAAAAACAAAGCAAAACAAAAAAAACACACAAATTCAAGTTGGTATATTAAGGTGAAGTAAACAAAATAGTGAAAGAATTCTGAACTGTGACCGAATTCATTAAGTGCATCTGAAGTACCTCCACACATGAAAATGTATGTTGGCTTCTGGTTCTTGCTCCAGCCTAATATTGCACTCTACTCTAGTATTAACAGCCCTCAGAAGAATTGTATTTAGAACCAGAATTTCTACTTAGCCTCTGGAATAATAGTTTATTTAGACTAACAGGTACAATAAGTAAGGAAGGATTGAGAATAATTAGGTTTGTTGGGTTTTTTGTTTTCCTTTGAAAAGAAAAATGTACACAGAAAGGGAAAAAAACAGAAGAGCAGGGACAGTATCCTTCACAAGAGAGTTGATAATCAGCCTTCTTCAAATTTGTTAGCACAAAAAAAAAATCAGTTACTGATATATATAAAAATATATATAATATTTGGTTTCCAAAAGATCTATTGATTCAGGGACACATTGATCTGAGTTATATAATTTTATAAAATATAAATAGGAGGAAGGAAATTTCACTCTGAGATTTAAATACTGTCTCAGTATACAGCACCTCAATAGGTCATCCATTTGTTTTACATTCTGATAAAGATCCAAGAATTCTTCCTGTTTAGCATCAATATTAAAGGTAAGGAGAAAAGGATGAGAGAAAAAGATGGAAAAAACTCCCAATTTCAAGAATACCTCAACTGTGTTTTGTGTACTACAGGGAAAAGACATGCCAAATCCTGATCTTTCCATGTATGCAGATGCTAAGATAGACTGTAATGTCACTTGTGAACTGGATGCTGAGCTCTGGAACTCCATTGTCAGGACCACCCCAAACAGACAGAGAAAGAATTGGAACTCACCAAAATAAAATACAGAAAGAGGCGTACTTTTCTTTTTGTAGGCTCATGTTTTACAAACATTTTGGTATGAGTCTATGAAAATTTATCGTCAGTAGGTGACTATAAAGTAAGAATCTTTTAAGTACATAGTCATCCATCCCTACAGGATGGCTACCTTAAAACTATATAGCTGTACTATCTTTACCTTTACAGGAATACACTTGCAGTTTCAGCATCCCAACATATCTTGTAACCAGGTTCTCCAAAAAAATCACTGGGTGCCCTCCACAGAATGGTGAGAGAGGAATTAGGCATTTGTACCACAATAGCCTAAAAAGAAAAAAGATTTCCTGGTAGCCAGCATTAGTCAGTTATCTCCTTTGCTGATGCTAGAGGAGTGAGAAAAGAGTGAACCTGAACACTAATGGAGATAACTGGTCACCCAGAAACAGCTATTTCAGACATTGCTGATGATTGAGAACCCACTAGTTTGCCTGAAACAGTAACATTCTTACCACTATTTTTTCTAAATACCTATCTCAGTACCACAAATTTGCTAAACATTACCACAGAATCACAGAATCACAGAATGTTCAGAGTTGGAAGGGACCTTGAAACATCATAAGAGTCCAATTCCCTTGACAAAGCAGGATCACCTAGACTAGGTCACACAGGAATGCATCAAGGTGGGTTCTGAATGTCTCCAGAGAAGGAGGCTCTACAACCTCTCTGGGCAGCCTGTTCCAGGGCTCTGACACCCTCACCATGAAAAAGTTTCTCCTTATGTTTACATGGAACCTCCTATGTTCCAGCTTGCACCCATTCCCCGTTGTCCTATCATTATATGTCACTGAGAAGAGCATTATGTAAACCTTATAAACAAAGTAACTCTTAACTGAGTGCATAGCACAGTATTTTTATTTTTTTTTAAGTAAGAATTAGTAAAACATACTCATAAGCTACTCATTGGTTTATTTCACTACAGATTTTAAGTGGCTTTGCAACTTTCTAACTCTAAAGCAGAGTAAAATTCCAGCACTTTGTGCAATCGTCTTCCACCTGATATTCACCTGTAGTAAACTGATGTAAATACACTAACATTCCAGTGATAGAGTAGCTATGGGTAGTACATAGCAATGTAGTATAGCTCAGTAGTGATAATGAAACTATATAACACCTGATAAAGATCTTTGCAATATATTAATTAAATTCCCTATTGGCTGATGGAGGACAAGTACTCATACTCAACACTTAGATTTTTTTTTCTTTTCATTTTGCATGCCATCTAAGGAGAAAAAAATGGCTTAAATCCAGGTTCTCATTAGTCTATTTTAACAGGAAGAAGCATTCCAGCATAATATATAGATACTTTCAAACTGCAGGCACCAAGAGTCAAAGCATTCAGGAGACAGTCATGTCTGAAAATGATATTCCTAATCATATATTCCATTTTCATTTTCCCTTTTCCTTTGTGTCTTGAATTGTAAAATATCAGCACTTATTTTGAGGTCACACAAGTCAAGGATAGCAGAAGTGTAGAGGCTTCCAGCAGGGATGATGGGTCAATCAGACAACCCCAGTCTCAGCATGAAGCTTCTGTTGCAGCAAAGGTAAAGCAGCCTTGGCCTGGAATTTTCCCAACAATCTAATGGTTTTTATTGGAGTGACAGGCTATAGTTTCTTTTTATAATCTTTTACAAGAGAAAGCATAAGTAATTTTGTCTAATAGGGAACTGCTTAAGGTTGCACACTGGTAAGATGTCAGTACCAACGAAGTAAAACTATGTATTACGCTTTCGTAACAAATGACATCTTTTATTACAATTCATTTTTATTTTCTTGGGCATCATGCTAATATATTATGTTTGCCCTTGAAAAGTCTGGTTAGTCTGGTTAGTTGGTAATTTATTTTCTGCTATCTACAATTTAAAAAGATTAATCAGAAGATGAAAATACATACTGGTTTCTGCATTTGGCAAAGCATTAATAATAAAGTAGAGCAGGTTAATCACTATCTATGAGAAACAAATCTTTTAGCTCTAGGCATCTTCCCAGAGGCATACAGATTTTTGAGTTCACTGTATAAATGCTACTACAACACTATTCCCCCTCAATACTTACCTTTACTGTAAGGCAGAATCACACAATCATGGAATGGATGAGGTTGAATGAGACCTCTAGAGGTCCAGTTCCCCTGCTCCAGCCACCTAGTCCCTCTTGTCCAGAACTACCAGACAATTCCTGAATATCTCCAAGGATGGAGACTTCACAACCTGTTTGTACAACCTGTGCCAGTGCTCAGTTACTCTTACAGTTTTCAGATGATCAAAGGGAACCTCCTCTTTTTCAGTTTGTGTCCACTGCCTTTTGTCCCATCAGACAAATCTCTACCTCATCACATTGGCTCGACGTGTCTTTGTTGAGACAGACTCATCACACTCACACTCTCTCTCTCTCTCTCACACACACACACACACACACACACACAGGTGGTTCTTTTCTCAGGACTTTCTGGCCTCCTCAAGGGTACACAGATGTTCAAGGTTATTTATCTAACTCACATTCTAATTCCTCGGACAAGCTGAGACCTCCCACAACATCACGTTTATTGCCCCTACTGCCTGTACTAGTATACAGTCACTTCAGAATCAGGCACTAGTGCATAAATAAATTGCATATATTGAAATATATGAGGAACACAGTGAACATGAAGATAACTTTTTGGAATAGAATTGCATCTAGTTCAGAACTGTGCACCTCCCACTTCCTCACAGTGTCTCAGCAGTCATGTCATTGCTCTATATGCTTGTTGTATCCACTTGTTACACCCACTCTTTGAGACTGTAATTTCTTTAAGGAAACAACTGCCATTTCTATACATTTGCCAAGGTCTCTTGGTCTCTAAGAACCACTACATTATAAACAAGTAATAATAGAAACAGTGGAATACAAAAAAAACCCCAACGAACAACCCACAACATCATAAATGTAATCTATAATGTCATTCAAACCTGATTCTAGACCTTTACCTGCCACTCCCTGTCCAATTTATCACTTAAGCAGTTGAGAGAGAGTGAGAATTTTCCCCAGAAACTGAACAATGAATCTAAGCCAGAAAGGAGACCATCCATTCTGCAAATAAAGATGCTGTGGCAAACTCCGAATGATAAAATATAATCTCAGTGGATTCACTTGTCCTTAGACCATGATGGTAGAGGAACATGGTGACCCAAAGTGAAAAGCATGAGACACCTAATTTGTTTCTGAAAATGTGACTTCAGACTTTGAAGACAATTTTATTTTTTCCTCAAGAAAGGGCTTACAGGAATGTCTGGAGAGTCATCAATATGGTCTCTAAGCCAGAACAAGCTCTGAATTGTTTCCAGGCTTGCTGTTTTTATAGCTGATGCTTTTGTAATGCTTTTTTAAAATAAATGATAAAGAAGATTAACCTGAAAATTCATCATGTACCTGAGGAAATCACTAAGGACTTAACTCCTATTCAACTGAGAAGCAAATTTCTTGACCTCAAGAATATATGCCACAAACAAAAATCAAATTGAGTCAACTGATACAGAATATGCAGGCTTGTTTCCTATTCTGTCCTCCTCTGGGATTTCAGCACTTTCTACCATCTCTAAAATCCTCATATGATAGGATTTGTTATTAGCCAGATTACAAGACAGTACTAATAAAACAAAAAGCTTAGTAAAGGAATGTTCTCATTAAATGCCTGTCAGACATTTGAAACATAATGTCAATTATAACATTCTTGTATATTAACATTGTTATATTGTTTGCTTCGTGAGATGAAGTGAGGGGCCTTGATGATCTGCCACTCTTTTCACATTTGAACATTTCAGCTGTCTTTTCTCCACCTTTCAGAATACACTGTTATGCTGTTGAGAATAATTCTTACACCAAATTACCAAATCCCAATTAAATCAGAATAGCATTTAGGTATCGGAGGTGTTATGTGCTTACAAGAGTATTTTAAAACAGTATTTTAAAGCATTTATCTGGGTTTACCGCCACCCATGTACAGCTCTTGTAGTGTTCCAATTTATAGTCTATTTCCAACAGCATCACTGTCTTTTTTACACGACAGGGTCTGTGACTAGTTCACTGTGTGAGTTGCTCAATAATAGTGATTCATATTACATATCTTAGGCTCTCCTGCTAATAAACTGGCTGGATGAGTTCCCGTTTAGGCATTTGGTGGTAAATGTACTTCAATTAATTCATTAGCTATAGTATGGCAAAATGTGTTTGAATATATTTTTCCTCTTCTTTAAGGGAGTCAAACAAACATTACATTTCTCTCCTTGTTAAAAAAGTAACAGGGATGATAAGAAATAAGATTATATACAAAAAGGAACACTGTGTTTATTTTATTTTGTCATTTCACTGATATATTATACCACTTCTACTAGTCACTCAAAGACTGTGTTGCACACACATACTTTATTCTTGACTTACACCACTAGCTATTTCACATCTCCATATCATCTGCAAAGAAAACAGATTTTTAAGAACAGAGACAATTTTCTTTATTCTAGAAGTTAGTTAGTTAATAGATAAAAATGTTCACTCCAGAAAGTATACTTCAGGAGTTTATGCAGAAAGGTGCTTTTATTCTTTAAAAAAAAAAAACAAAAAAAACCTCGAAAAACCCAATATTTTATATTACCATTTATATTCAGTGATCCAGTAGATATAGTTATATACATTCATGGCTAAAAATACTGTTGACTTTTATATGGTGCATTTTAAAAGTATTTGGTCTTTATATATGATGGCACTGGTGATCTCAAGGTAAGAAATCTCCATACATCATAATGATAGCCCTCAAATAGATTCTCTCTCTCACATGCACATAGACAAAAAACCCCACCCACCTGAAAGGGAAAATCAGGAAATACAGCTGCTCTTCCTTGAAGTCAGGAACTGGTTAGGGGAAATTGTGCCACGTTTTTTATATTCCTGGGTAATGGATAAAATGAAGCATACATTAATTTCAAGTGGAAACCTTTGAAACCTATCCTCTGAAAACCTTTTCTCCTCAGGACCCCCAGAGTCTGCACATATAAACTATGAAGAAAACAGGTAACTAATTGTCAAACTATGATTTTTATAGTTACCATCAGGCTGGATTGAGATTCCTGAACACATTTTTCCAGAACCATTTACAATGCTTAGGAGTGTCCAAGAATATTACAGAGTTACTTGCCTGTTACCAGGCAGCTGACAAACAATGCAAAAGATGTCTGGAAGACCATTTCTTTAAATCAGTGTCTGGCAAGAGGTAGGCAGAAGGACATCTGGTATGGCATGAGCCATCTCTGTACAGGTGATCAACAGTTTTCCTCTCACATGGTTAAGAAATAATAGATGATCTGACGAAAAAACTTTTCATGAACATTTGGTTTATATTGCATATGATTTTTTACAATGCTATTTTGCTTAAGTATATCTAGGAAGAAATCAGACAAAATAAAGGCACTAACCATTGTATGAGTGATCAGACTTATTTCATAAATAAATTAATCCCAAATCAACAGCTATTGAAAACTTTTCACAACTACTGACAATTCAGGGAGGTGAATGGATATATGGATTGAACTATCTTTTTGTTTTTTAAGAACTCCTTGTCTTCTAAGGTTTACTATGTGTATCATTAGTTGCTGATAAAAACCTAAAATCTAAAATCTTTCACAATCACTAGGTATATATTTGCAGACATTTGAAGAGGAGTATGTACAAGGGAATGGTACAACAGTGTGACTATCTGCCCTTTTACAAATTTATTCTGCCTGTATGAATATTATAAATGTATGCTCTGTATTACTCATGTATATTTTAAATATATTTTATCACATGATCAGCATAAAGAGACTATAGAACTACAGTAGTGTACATTTCATGTAGCAATATCTTTTTGCAGGAATATTATCTGAAAACAAGTTTAAAAACAGGCATAAGAGGGAATCTTTCTTAAAATATGGCAATATCATATTAATTACTAGTTATTAAATACATGTCTTTTTGTACTATATTGAAATTTATATCTTAAAATATTTTTATCTATCTTCAAGCTACAATTTCACTGCATTTTAGTGTCAGAAGACCTCGCTTCATTCTTAAGAGAAACTGAATGCTGTGACAGCATAATGCTTCTTTTATTGAAGTCTATAACTATACTGCAGTTCTAAGACCATTCAATCAACTATTAGTTACAAAGACAGCTGAATTCCTAGCGGGGTGTAAAAAGGAAGCAAACAAACCACAAACAACAACAAAAAGCCTTCAGAGGAAAACAAAGAAAGGATTAAAAATAGTTATTTGAAAGTCTACAGACTGAACTAGGAAATTGTTTTTCTTCCCTTATTTAAAAAATCAAGTAAAATCAAATCACAGTATATAAAATGATGGCTCTTGACTTGAGATCTTGGCACTTGGGTATATCTTGAGTTTATCTAAACATGCAGACATTATTTATAAACCTATTTTATTTACCTTTGTGATCTCTAGTTTAATTTCATGCAGTGTTTTCAGGACCTGATCATGATGAGCATAAAATGCTACCTCTCAAAAATCTTACTCATGTTTCCCTCTTAGGAAATACAAAAAAACCCCAAACAAGTAAACCAAACAGTGGTAGATCAGGGTTTTATCTTGGCCATGAAGGAAGAGAGAGAATATGACTTTCCCCAAATACACAGTCTGTATCTAGCTTATATTGCTGTATGATTCATCTACATAATGACAGTGTAAGTTGTTTGAAGAACTCAGGAAGATAAATTATGATATTTTATACAGAAAAGGATGACTTGCATAAAAGGTTTTGAGATAAAGTCCTTCCTTCTTCGTATTCCATACTTTCTTTCCTCCTAAAAGAATATCCACAGTAGAGCACAGGCCTGAACAGGTAAATCTTCATTTAGTACTTTTTTAAATAACTTGACATATTCATCAATATGTTTTTTTTTTATTATTATTATTTAGAGAAGCTGGATGATTCAAGAAGGAAAATGCATACTTAACCCTGTCTTTATGAAATACTATGAAGAGCGTGTGACCTGCAAGAGGGGGCACTAATGTAGGAAATGCAAGGATGGTGGTACATAGTGATCATGTCTTGTTTGCCTGACAGAACATATGATGATAGCCAAAACACTGAAGCAGTTACTGATTCTTCTGTAATTTATTTACTGGACAGATTGATTGACATATCATAAAAACACTCATAAAATAATTATTGCTGGAAATATTTGTTAAACTTGATAAATAGGGAAATAAAGTGGCCTTTTAGAAACTCCAGTTACAGTAAGCCTATCCACCATCCAACTCCCTATTTATTTTCCTCAATCATTTATCTGTCATTTGTATGACTGCAGTTTCCCTGTCATGTGATGGGTTTGGCCAAGGGGGAAGGTGGAGACATGGAGGGAAGAAAGAGTTTACAGAATGCCCACATTAATTCTGTGGGTAACAGTTCAAACCCCCATTAAAATTAAAAATAATAATCATAATAATGATAATACTAATAATCAGCTAACCTAATCAAATATATTGCCTAGAAGGTTGAATGCTTTTCTTCAAGAAGCAAAATAAGAAAGAGTCTGGAGAAAGGGGCAAGTTGCACAGTCATTTGTCAATCGAACAATGCACAGAGCACTGATATTCTTTATAGTATATATAAGGAATTTATATATATTTTATATATATATATTTATAAGGAATAGCTGGGAAAATACAGTGGTTGTCTGGGCTGTGGGAGAGAAAGTTCATTCCTTTCTTTAGGCCATGGCAAAGGCTCTCTTTCTACATGGCCTACTTAATAAAGCAATGAAAAATGTACTCTAAAAGTAATCCTGAATTTTTAAATAACACTTATACATATTTATCTAAATGTGTGAACAGACATGTGCATC
Organism: Todiramphus chloris collaris; assembly: GCA_025345505.1. Classification (NCBI taxonomy): domain Eukaryota; kingdom Metazoa; phylum Chordata; class Aves; order Coraciiformes; family Alcedinidae; genus Todiramphus; species Todiramphus chloris. Next base: position 522,158 of record JANVCC010000047.1, read on the forward strand.
TTTCCCACAGGAAGCTCCTGTGCTTTAGTTTTTGCTACTGAGTTACAGTCACAATGATAGCTGTGTCCCATTTATACCTCCTTCTTAGGAAGATGAACTCCAAAAATTGAACATTATGATGACAGAGTAATGCAGATGACCAAAAAAAAGATTTTAATTTCCTTCATTTTGTTTATTCAACTTCTAATTAAAAAATATTGTCTCAATCTCCCCCATTTACACAGTCTTTATGTTTTTCCTACGCTTCTTTTCCTAACACTTAAATAATAGTGTTATGTTAAAAGCCCTATAATTTCTCCATGGAATTTTATACTCCTACATGTTCTCTCTCAACATTTTTCTATAGCAATGTAAGTATTTAAAGGGAATATAAGCACATTTCCTTAAAGGGCTCATTACAATCTGCATATAGGTTTGGTTATGTAACAAAATGGCTTTGATTAATTATTCAGGGCAAGTAGCATTTTTTTTCAGATGACAACCCGTTTCATGGTTGTTTAGTGCTTTCTATAATAAAAGTGTTCTAACAACAATATGTTAAAAAAAACACAACTAACTAAACAAGAATAGAAGCAAAACATCGTAGCAGCTATCAAGCATACATAAGAAAGGAAATAGTAAAAAACCTCTGTTTTTTTCTGGAATTTATGACCCATGATGTGCTGAGTACTCTTTTTGGGAGCCTTCCCTTCAGTCTTTTCTGAATGCAAAACTGCATTGCCTTGTGGCTTTGTGAGGATATTTTTACATGTCTGCAAACTTTACATGTTTACTTTTTACACGTCTGCATGACAACCATGAAAACACAAGACCAGATTAACTGGACTTTGTGAGCTTGCTGACATTCAACAGAAGTAGCTTATATAGTTTTATTACAGTGGAACACAAGTTTTGATCCTTGCTGAAAAAAAAATTGTGTTGGTGCCAGTATACCCAGCCAAGTACAGAGACCCAAAATCTACCTGCAGGGGGGATGTATTTCATTTTAAGTGTAATGTTCATGTGGTCTAGTTCCAAACCTCCCTCTAACTACTATGAGTATTTCTTCATTACTCAGTGATTTATAACTGTAACTTCACATTGCTGGTGAAAAGTAGCTATCATTCACTGCATTCACAGCTTTTATAACCAGAAGCTTGCCCACAGTCATTCACTTCAGGCTTATAAACAGTTTTGGTACTGATGGGAAACTGTATATACCAGTTTTCCAAGAAGACTTTTAAAGCAGATGCATTAAGAGACTTCTTACTACTATTACGGTGAAGGAAGTCACCAAGATACTGCTCTCACTAATGCTGCTTTCATATTTGTAGAAAGGTTTTGTGCAGTCAAAACCACAAAATTCCAGTACAGAATATGCTTCACACATTCAATTTCTACAGATCACCAAGCCATGAACCTTGAGACATTTCATTCGGGTGTTTGTAACCATTAAAACAAAATACTCAAGAGATGAGATTTCTCTGCTTACGAGAGAGCAGGTCTTAAGAAGTATATAAAAGGAAGATGACTATGCACTTGAAAATTTTGAGAGAGCTGCAAGAGGAAGGTATTAAAGAAGACAATTTCTACTCTGCCTGTGGGGACAAGTTCTTACAGTTTATAAATTTTCTGCTCAGTTTTGGAGTGCTATATTGATGATCCCTTTCTGCATTAAGACAGCTAAAACTGTTACATTTCTAACATCAGAAGACTGAAAGGAATGGACAGCAGTCATGGTGTAACTTTTACAGACTTATCAGCCACCACTCCTATTTCTACTGCAAGTAATACTTAAAATCTTATAATGGCACTGTTGGTCAGAGTAATGACATCTCAACTCTCTGCTTGCTACTTCTCTTTTTTAAACCATCAGATGCAAACTATAAAGTCTGGCAAGTACACATAATCCCAAAAGGAAATACCTACACAAAAACATGTAGTCTGTTCTCAAAATCTTTTTTGTGTGTTGTAACTCTAACCAAAATATATAGAGAACATGCCCAAACAATCACATAAACTGCAAAGTGAATAGTCTGCTCTTTAACTGCTTAATTATTTCTCTCTGAGGTCATGAATGCTGGTGAAATAACTGGTTGAAAGTAGCCAGATTTGTATATTGCTTAATAGTGGATATAATCACTACCTCAGAGGAGCTCTAGATTTTGCTCTAACACAAGCCATGAAGCACCCAAGGCAAAACTCTGCTTTATTATATTACATGATTCTCCAAATGCCTAAAAGAATACGGTATCACTTTCTTCTTTTTAAATACAGTGGTGGAGTGGGTGGGAAGGGAAGGCTGGCAGCCTTACTTTCTTACAGGAAACAAGACAAAATTTTAATCTAAATTTATGTCTAAGGCTTGATCCTTTAAAGGACTGGATCTTCTATAGCCATGTGAGTTAGTCCTAATTTTTTTTTAATCACTGTGGTTCCATTTTTTTTTCCTTATTCCTTTCTTTTCCTTTTTACCTTTTTACCTGATAAAGATGTTAGTTCACTGTTTATTCATTATGTACATCCAAAATGATAGGTGGGTTTTTATTAGCATAACTGAGAAAATGAAGCATGGCAAAGTCAACCAGAAGGTGCCTAAGCATACTGACAAATAACGTTGTAGCTTAGCTCTTCTTTCTGTTTATAATACATATTTTAAAGTCCAAGACCATGAACAATATAAATTTAAGTATTACACAGGAATATACAGTCACTTTATGACTGTAAAAATACCTTAGATTCAGTAATGTTTCTGGTAAAGCTCAGCAATAACAATACTGTAAAGACATTTGCTATAAATGCAGTAAAACCTCAACCCCAAAGCTATATTGGAAAATACTGGAAACTGCCTTGATCATTTCCTATGAATTATTGGAATTTTTCAGTAACAATATTTTGAAGGTCCTGTGTCTCTCCCATAGGTTTCTCTCCCCACATAATATTTCACACCATGATGTACCCCAAAGAAAAAGAAAAACAAACCTCATTTTCCTGGCTAAGTGACTGCACACAATGATATACTTGAAAGATTTGATTTCAATAGTTTCTGAACATCAGTGTACACAGCTTGGAAAAAAAACAAATTTATGACCCCTGTCTAATTTGCACCACGAGGCTGATATCCTCATTAGAAGACTGGGGAAACTCTTTGGTTTAACTGACTTAACTTATTGGGGCAGCCAGCGATCGCCAAGAGTTTAAGGTCAAAAAGAAGGATGACATAAAAGGATTTCTGATATCTGTGGAAAAGCAGGCAACAAATACAGTAGTAAAGCTGTGTGATGCAGTGAGAGGGGGTTTTGAAGTAATCTCTAAATGGACTTTAGACTACTATGAAATACAGTAGCAGATTTCTTCAGACACAGGAACTGTTGCCTTCATGGGAAACTTGTCTCCCTTTTCTCTACAATGCCTTTCTGTAAAATACATGATAAAGTCATGGGCCTGGATCCCTACTAGTTAAGTTGGTCACTGGCCTGATGCACCTCATATAGATTTCTCATTCAGGGTTCCGTCCTGGACATGGTGAAGTTGCACTGAACTCCCACAGTTGCAAAGACCATTGTAAATTCATCTCTCTACTTTCTACACTAATATTTTCACTCTTAGGCTCTGTCTTTTCTATTGCAGAATTTTTGTTGCATAGATTTCTTTAAGAAATGCACATTAATTATGTGCCATAAACTAATTGCAGATACACACAGCGGAATCACATGCTTTGTCAATCTGCATAAGTAGGATGGATCAAAACTTTCTTTTCTGGCCCTGAGGTGAAATATGAGGAGAACTAAGATTTCTTGTCATTCAAAATGGGATGGTCTCATCCAGACTGAATGCCAAGAATGGCTTATTTCCAGAAGTCCAGAAATGTACTGGGACATGGCTAGTTTGTATAGCCAGAAATGAATCATGAACTATGACAATATTTTAACAATGTGGATGATTGCAGAATAACGTGCAAGTTGATGTCTAAAACCTGACACTGTTTATTTTGCATTGGTCTAGAGGTATGAGGCAGAATTTAGTCCTCCTTGATTAGGAGTACGCAGCACATAGTCTTTTGGGAAAAAGGTCATGCAGATTTGTGCCGGTGGAAAATACAATCACCCTTACGAAAATTTATGGGAACTTAAGCTTTTTGAAAAAAAAAATGTACCTTTTTGATTCCATGTGATATCATAACTATATTTGTGAGAATCTGCACTTGTGTGTATTTATATACATTTAATCCATCAGACAACACTATTTACTCACAGACATCAATTCCTATGCATAAAAGTACAGATACATTTTAGACTGTATTTCACCAGGAAAATTCTTGAATATTGCCAATGGTTTTGCAATGTTCAAGTTCACTGATTCAAGTTCAGACAAAAATTATATTTAGATGAAGTAAATATATATTTACATTTAGTCCTCTTATGTTGTAGGATCTTCTCAAAGTTCATTCTGAATAGATTACTTGTCCTAATGCTTCCTCAGGAAAAGAGTGGAGAAATTTTATAGTTGTCTTTGTCAAAGTCTATCTCTTACCCATGAAGCTGCTCACTGTATTTCAGATTCTTATTTAACACAGATGAAAATGTCTTATGAGAGAAGACAGAAAATGCCAAATAAATCTGCATGAATATATCAGCTGAGGAAATCAGCAAAGAACCTGATCTGCATTCTTCAAGAGTAGTCTAATTCATGATTTTGTTTTCAATTGTTAAGTTTTTGTAATGATACTAACTCAGTAAAGTAGGTTCACACAAAATCAGCAGGCAGGAATTCTGAATAATTTCAGATCTTTTTCTTTATCTGATATCTTTGATAAAATTAAATTAAATTAGCCAGTATCTAATAACTCATCCAAGTGTTTTAGCTTATGTTCATAAAAGACAAATTCTGATTGCCTTCTCTGGTGTTTCTTCTAAAATCTACTTTGCTTGTTTGAGAGCCCAGTAACAAGGACAGAGGCCAATTCTAAAGATGGGATCATCAGGAAATTCTTTGATACACCAGACACCTGCTTTGAAATCAGGAGAATTTTGTATCAACAAATGGGCACCTGCTAAAATAGTAGCTCTGGCTTCAACTAGCAGTCTTGTGATTATTTACTTAATGACCTTGCTCCCTCGCCACACCTTTTAAGGACAGTTATGCAATTACTTCTATATAGATAGCAGGAGTTCTATTTGGAGTAGCAAAGGTTAGATAGGAGAAAACACTCATATGAGAGAGCTCTGTGTATCTCTACTCAAGCCTATGAAGACTACAGTTCAAGATAAAAAAATCCCAAGTCTGTTTTAAGAAGTTACTGAACCAGTTATGTTTTGCTGATATACCAGGTTGTTATCCAAATAAAATCCTTGGATAAGAGCTCGGGCTCTTTAGCTTGGAGAAAAGGAGACTGAGGGGTGACCCCATCAATGTTTATAAATATATAAAGGGTGAGTGCCAGGAGGATGAAGCCAGGCTCTTCTTGATGATGCCCGATGATAGGACAAGGGCCAATGAGTGGAAGCTGAGGCATAGGAAGTTTCACATAAATATGAGGAGGAATTTTTTCACTGTGAGAGTGATGGAGCACTGGAACAGGATGCCCAGGGGGGTTGTGGAGTCTCTGTTTCTGGAGCTATTCAAAACCTGCCTGGACACGTTCCTGTGTGATCTGGTCTAGGTGATCCTGCTCTGGCAGGGGGGTTGGACTAGATGATCTTTCAAGGTTCCTTCCAGCCCCTGACATTCTGTGATAAAGTGCAGAAAGGGTTTTTAAGGAACAGTCTTGCTCTGTCTTGTTAAATAAATAAATAAATAAATGGTTTAAAGGGTCTTTATTCTAGATTTTATGGTGCGTCTTAAATATATAAATAAATTCAGAAAGAGCTGTGCTGGTACTGAGACCTAATCTATAAAGAAATAATTTTTTTCCAGATGACAAATGCAACTCTAACTGATCATGAAGTGTCTGTTTAAGTTGCAGAAATGTTTATGAGTGCTGCTGGCTTCATTCAAAGTCTGCTGAAGAAGGCTGAAAGACTCCAATGCACTACAACAGGTTTTGATTCAAATAAGAGTACTTCAAAGAACTTATCTGTGGTTAAATATTCAGGCAAGTCCTTCACTTTCTTGTTGAAAAAGCTTTTTTTCTGTGTGATAAACTTTTAGCTTATCCTCCAATGTTGCTGATCATTCAGACATAATGAATAAGATTTGTATTGTAAGATGTTCAGTCGTATTAACATTGTGGCTGCAGTATCCTGAGTGAAGTCAGTGTTGGCAAGAAAATCTGGCCAAAAGATCTGGGCAGGCAGTATCTGCTTAGTTTGTTCTGCTGTCACTGCAGCAGAATGGCCATACTGCATGAGACCAACACTGTATTCCAGATTCTTGTGTCTGACAGAGACCAGATGGATCTTCCAGAGGTAAGAAGGCATGATTTGTTGCTTGCTAATTCCTCTACCCAAGGGTTTCCAGGCAGACATGTGCAGAAAAACCTACCCATTGAGGAAGAAGAAATTACTTCTTTCCCCTGTCCTTGAGAGGTATCAGTGGCAGATGTCTAGAAAAAGTGGAATATATGAATGGGGCAGATACAGAACAACAGCATATGGCACTGCAGTGTAGAAGCATTGTCTGAGCCACACAGAGAATCTTTTTTTTTTTTTTTTTTGGTCTTTGATGGACCTCCTTTCATATTTCTAATCACTTTTGGAATCAATTTATATCTTTGGCCTCCAAAACATCCTGTGGCAATGAGTTCTACAATTTAATTACACACTGTGTGAAAAAGCACTTCCCTTTGTTTGTTGAAAATTTTCTGGATGATAATTTCATTTAGTGCCCTTCATTCTTGTTTAACAAAAATAGTGCCTAATTACTCCCCAGCCTCCTTATTCATGGCTTTTATAATTATACATCAAGAACATAACCCTGCAGGTAATTTTTCTCTAAGCTAAAGATTCCTAATCTAATATCCCTTTCAACAGAAGTACCACTAGCTTTGATCATTCCCTTGACTTCTGTCTCATTTTAGTTTTGTTATACTCCTTAGTGGATGAAGACACCAGAGTTGCAAGTAACAGTAGGCACATGGTCACCTTTCAGTACTCTGTGCACCAAAAATGATTGAAACAGCTAATTTATACATCTGTGATATCTGGATATATTAAAATGTTTTGCTATGGCTTTGGAGCTATTCTACAAGTTTTCTATTTCAAATCCTTTGAAGCTCACTTTGACATGAATACAAGGCTTCTCAACCTAAAAATCTCTGCTGCCTGCCTAAGTCCTTGCTCTGAAGAATTTCCATGGTATTAGCTGCTACGAAAGAAGGAAAGAAAACTGTGAGATAAATATAAATGCATTTCACTCTGATATCTGCATTGGTTTAGGAAAGTTCCCCAGGCAATTCACTGGTAAAATCTTATCTTCATTGATAGGGAAAAAACAGAGAAATACTAAAACAGTGGGTCAGTTTTATTGAAGATGATGATCTTAGAGTTTGCAGTTGCCATAGCAGTTAGTGGCTGAGCTAGCTGAGTTTTAAAGAAAAGATCTGGACTTTTCTCCTTGGAGTTTTCTGTTTACCTGAATTCCTGTTACGCATTCCAGTCTGTGCCCCCTACTTACTGTATCTGTTTCATTGTCCCCACATGATGGCTGAAAAAATATGTTCCCAAAAGTTATAAGGAAATCCTCATGAACTTCATAAAGATAAAAGAAAATATATCGGAGGATCTCTGTGGCCTGTGAGTTCACATATGCTTGTCAGCTTTTGTCATTTCTGAGTGACATTTGAGTGACTCCAGGTGAAACATATTGAAGTAACCAAAGGAATAGTTCTTTCTTAAGTTCTTGTTATCTGTTGGATAACTATGCTACCCAGGATTCAAGACAGATGCGTGACAGAAACAGAACAAGAAATTGCTTTAGTGAAATTTTAAGAGAATAGCAAATGTAAATTTACCTAATTATTATCTGGTAAGAATATAAATAGGTTGTCCTTATCCTACTTGCTGCCTTTGGTAACATTTCTGTAAAATCAAAAGACACTTGGATCTGATGAAGCCAGGATATAGAACTGAATTATCTCCTAAAGTCCAAAGTTATCTCACTAGTTGTATCAGGATCTTTGCATGTTTATACAGGAATGGTGGAAACACTACAACTTTGTGAAATGGTTGAGATCCTTTGAACAAATGAACAATATTCCTAGATCTTCTCTGATTTTATTATGAAGGGATTCCACTAAAAACCTGTGAAATAGATTAAGAAATATTACTTATGAAGCTGCCAACTATTACAGAAACTTTGAGTAATTGTTCTGAAATCTTTAGATGGGTAAGAATGTCTGTTATTTAAGTTGTAACACTCAAAGCCTCTTTTGCTTGTAAATACCCTTAGAGCAGTCAGGCACAATGGGGCAAGACACTATAAGCATAATATTTACCAGAAGAATCTTGTAATTTAATTATAGGAAATGACATCATAGACCTAATTAGTTAGTGGACTTCTGCAATGAATTATGCCAATCGCACTGTATTTAATGGCTATCCTTGAATCACAGTCTTGTTTTTAATGACTCCTTTTGTGGGAGTTCAAGTCCTTTCTTTTAATAAAACTATTTCACATTTTGTCCTTGCCAATGTCAGTTTAAAAGAAATGAATACTTCCTATCTGTCTTGTTAAGGGAGGTGACCTATCCAGCCTCTCAACAGAAGGTTTGGATTCCTATTAAAAGTTTTCAGTTCTCTCCTTTCCTTTCAGCTACTGTGTATGCTGTATCTTTTGTAGGTACTTTTTCAAAAAATAAATGACCCAGTCAGAAGTAAAGACGATTTTGCCCCCAAACTTTAAATTTGTTACTGAGTGGTAGTGCTAGATCAATATTTGCATTAAATAAGGTGAACTGGTTGGACAAAAGAACATCAAAACGAAGGATGGTTACTACCTTTTGAACAAAAGTTAACCTTTAGGTCACAGAACTGTTCATGTGTAGAAAAATTGTGTTTGACGGTAATCAATCATTCAGAATGACTGCTGATACAAATTTCTGCTAATTAAAAGTGAAAGCTAAAGGCATGATATTTCTGTTAAGCAGAAAGTTAGAACTTTGCTGGAACTGATATTGGTTAGCAGTGCAGCTTTGGGTTAAGTGGCAATAAAAACAGTAGTGTGATAATGTAATAAATATTACTTAAATTTGTCAAAAGCAATTTGTCTGGTCAATGAGAATTACACTCTAATATAATAGCCAATATCACAAACAGATGTTAGATAAATATAGATTAGAAGGAATAGACTAAATGGCACACTGAAGATTTCTTCTAGTCTTCACCGTTATTAATGCAGGTGAGATGGGCAATTCATGTGATGCTAGCAATAGTGAATGTTAATTTTGCCTCTTGCTTTCTGCTTAACAAAACAAATTTTCTTTTGCAATAACTTTCATATAACAGATCAAAAATTAAAAATAAATAATTAAAAGCAAGAACTGTTAAGTAATCAGCAAACTTCAGTATATCATTTTGCTTGAATATTCTAAGGGCTAGAAAGGTGAGAAGAAGGTTGAATTTTCATAGAGAGTAATGTCAGTGACAGTAGACAACTTTATCCAGTATGTTGTGCGATACCTTCATTATTTTTGAATCAGACATCCAATATGGATGTTTATTATTTCCCAAACAACTACGTTTCATATGACTCTGCCTGGAGATTAACCCAAAGAAGCCTTCTTCCAAGAAGAATCAAATTTTTTGAAGTGAGTCTCCCTTAAACCTTCCTGTGAAAGTTCAGCTTTTTGTAAAACATAAATCTGCTCGCTGAGACATAGATTAACAGAAAATCTTTTCATGCTTTAGTGGTTAGGGCATTTTCACAGGACTTGCAAATCGCATATGCTGATCCCTCCTGTAGCCTTAGCCTGCCATATCCTGTGTGAAAGGTCTATCTGCAGAGGTACTTGATAAAACAGTATTTCCACTTGCCCTCTTTGTCTTACATTTTCCTTCAGGTCTCCTAATTCTGTTTTTATTTTATTTTTTCTTTTTATGAAAAGATGATTATGAGACTGCAAATTCCAAACAACAGAGTAACAGTATTAAACAGTCAATCCTTGAAAAACAGCTTATTGAAGCACAATTTTCCTCTTGTAAAGGAGAGAACAAATATCAGTATAATGACTTTGCACATTTTCTTATAATATGACTTTTACAAAGATAATTTCAAACAATTTCACCAGGTGTATAAGTAGGAATTAATGATCTGTAGCTGCCTGGATCATCCTTAATAACATTTTAAAATGGAGTTACAGCACTTGCTTCACTTCTTTAGGATATTAGCTGATTTTAGTATGAAAATGAATATTTTTAGCAGCCGAAGAACCTCTTCCTCAGCTTATGCTGAAGAAGTCCAGGGTAAGGAACTCCTTAAACACAGTATGTTGCGAAGAATAACAAATTTATCTTCTTATTGATACTGTGGTCTTCCTTAGTTGCTTTCTCTCTCACTAGCTTTCTGTCAGGACTGCTAACTGTCTCCCAGTACTCCCCCTTCTGATACAGATTAAGAATTTGATGCCTGTGTTAGCTGTTAGATCTTTGGTGTGCTATGACACTTTTCATCTTCCTTCCTGCATGCCAAGAGCCAAAGATATGGCTTGACTGTTCCACACTTTAGCATAGCGGCCCCTGGAGTTACTTACACACCAGCAGATTTTAAAGCATCCTTAAGGTTGTGCTAAACCTCACCAGAAGCTGTAATGGCCCTAAAATTATCAAGAGATCATGACAATTTCTAAAAGACATCTTTGTCTTCACCTCTTCTTTGCCATACTATGCTGATGTCTATTACAAATGAAGCACTAGCAGATAGTCTTTTGCATCATGCTGAAACATTCAGAGTTCTAAATCCCAGTTTCTTTATTGGGCATTATTGTAACAAAACACTTATATCAGTAAGTATTAGAAGGAATGGCCTCAGTTTGGATTCAGTTCCCAGGCAAAATTTTTGGGAATAGAAGTGTCCATTTTCTTGTAAGTTAAGGACTAATCCAAAAACCACAGAGACTCATACATGTAGATCTACAATATTACTTTCAGAATCACCACATCTCTTCTCAGAATTATTTTCATTTTAAATAAATCATGAGTCCTTTCTAATGTTTTCTACATGTCATCTTGGACATGAAGACATTTTTGCCATGTAATAGTAGAAACGTACATTACAAAGGATTATGACTATGTAAGTTGATAGATATTGAAGGTAAAATTGATATTCTGAAGTATTTTAACTGGTATTTCTTCCTCTCTGGTGGTGAGAAAAATCCCTTTGTAGAGGGAAGATCTTTTATTGTTTAGATCTCAAGTTTGAGAAGCACTCTGAACATATAAAGGCTTATCATGAAAAATAGTGACAGGAAATTTCTGCTGAATTCCAGTGACTGCAGTTTTCAACTTTGTACTTCATAAATATTTATCCAACTCTTTAAGTTTCTGCAGTTTATGAAATTCTTGAGAATTTTCCTGTCATGATATCTCACTATTCAGCCTTTATTAGCATGTCCTCTGAATCTTTCAAACTGTAGATACACAACGTGAGTTTACTGCTTCAATACTAGCTATGTTTACATGCTTCAAAAGGCAAAAATAGCAACATTGTCACATATCTCTCCCTCCTATTAACATTCAAGAAAATCAACATTTGAATAATGTTAAGGCTGTGGCACAAATTTACTGAAGTAGGAATCCCTAACAATTTCTGTAACACCTAATGCAGATAGATATACATTATCACTGGGGAATATTTATATTTTGTGAAGCTAGCCTAAAAAGTTGAAAAGAAATGCTACTTTTAAGTTCTCACTCTTTTTAAAACATAACTTTATACAAATTGATGTTATTTTCTCTTGATAATATCTTTTGCAGTGTGCAAAAAAAAAAAATGGAAAAGTGTTCTTATTAACAGAATAAGCACTTCTCAGAATCATTGACATGACTAAACAATTATGTCATGGTACTCTGGAGAGGTGCAAGTCTTCCATGAACACTCTTATGTCAATTTCACTGAACACTTCTCTTGACAAAACAACTTTTAAACTCTAGGAAAATAAACCAAATCCATATCTTCATTTCTGTTTGGTTTGTTTGGGGTTTTTTTTGTGGGTTTTTTTTAATGTATTGGCTCTAATTCAGAATATTTCACATTTTAAACAAGTAGAACAGTAACAGAAAGACTACTTTGTACTAAGGGAGGACTTCAGTTTTCCTACCAATTCAGAATAAAATTAGCACAGCATATATGACTTGAAGTTTTGAGACAAGCTTAGCTGTATGGTAAGGTTTTTGCCTTTCCTCTCATCATTAGATGTCAAATGGGCTATGGTATTTATGAATTAAAATTATGGTACATAAAAACTCTTGTAAAAAAAAAATTAACTAAACTACTACTTTCTACCTAATTACATCACACTAATGTTCACCTTGGAGTCAGTCAATGAATATGCAGGCTGAGGTGTTTGCTGTAAGTTACTGCAGTTTCACTGTGCTCTCATCTTGGTTTTACTGGGGCCAAGATTTACTACACAGTGTCTGAGACAAAGAATGAGACTTGCAGAAGTGCAGTGTAGAAAGAAAAGACCACTAAGAAGAATGGACTAGCAATTAGCAAAAGAAACAAGTATTATAAACAACTAGGACATTCTTTCCACTAGGAAAAAAAAAAAAAAAAAAAAAAAAAAAAGCTTCAGAATACTCCAGATAACACTTTGTCACTAAAGTATTCATAGGGCTATGAAGCAAATAATATTTCAAAAAGATAACACCAGAGATCCATGACATGGTTTGGCTCTTCAGAAAGTAACTTTGAAGCATGTATTTATGAAACTTTGTGTTAAATCACAAATATACAAATATAAAATATATGGTCTTCAGATATAAAAACACTTCTCCAATCTTACATTTTCTTAGGGCATGCCTTGAGACCAACTTGAATGAGTTGTTCCTTTAACACAGCTGAGCAAATACATTGCAAGATTTTCACCCAACGTTTGATTGAATTTGCTTTGACAATACGTGCAACCCTTTGGTGATCTTTCTGCAGGAATGTTTGAAGGATTGAGTTTTACTGGCAAGAGCATTACTGGAAAGTAAATTTCAAAGATGCAAGTGAACATTTGCAAAGCCAGGGTTTTAGACAAATAGTTGCAAAAGCTTTATCAGTCCCAGAAAATTCTTTCTGCGCTTGTATAAGGAAAAAAAAAAAAAAATTCTACAGTTGACACTTTAGGAATAAATAACCAGTAAGTTAGTGTTATATATGCTCATAACAAATGGTCTATAAGCACGCAAGCTCCAGAGAACCAAACAAATGAAAAAAAAAAGAAAAAGCTAAGCCTGAAAATAGATCATTTGAATGTTTCTAAATATATTTAAGGATATTCTGCCTTGCTTGTTTATTTATTTGTCGGAAACTATTCCATGTGCAGACAATAGGCTAAATTTGTTGAATAAATCCATTGTTGCAAATTATTCACTAAATCCTAATCAATAATGCATTTTGTGGTGGATTCACTTTGACAGATGTCACTATTACTAAAAGTAATGTCTTGTAATAATGTAGTACAATGTGAAACTTCATGAATAGTTGGCTGAACAAAGGTTTGCACTGGGATCATAGTTAATATTTGACACCGTTAACTGCACACCACATTTATTATATATGAGGAAGAATATAATCCAATTGATTCAACATGTTTCTAAACACTCTAAATAAGTGCATAATGGGAAAAAAAAAGGTGAATAATTACAAAATACACTGAAAAATTAATAGTCATGTATTGAAACACATTAGTGTAGTTTTGTGGAGATCTACCAGTATTCTCAACTACAACTGCATATTTAAATATCTCAGATAACTGAAACATTAAAAAAAAAAAATCAATTAAATACCTGAATATGTTCTTTATTACCAGTTGGCCTTGTAGTTGAGAATACATCTACGCAATATAATTTTGATAATATATTCTGTTAATACACCTTAAGAGCCATGTTGCTTTGATGATGTACAGATACTAATCACAGGCCAGCTGGTGTCAAAAGAAATTAATTTTACAGTTGTCATTCTGCTGCTTGGATAGATTATCTAAAAATAATTATTTATAAAAACAAAATATATTTAAACTTTCACTTTGAAAATGTCATGGTTTAGGGTCAAGGAAGACCCTCAGACCTATAACAGATGCTCTCTGTTAACCCCCCTCCCTCCTCAAAGGGGAAGAGAAAGGGAATAAGGGAGAGAGACTCAGCGTTTAGAAAAGGAAACTAGAACAGCTTTAATGAAAATGAAATTAATAATAATAAAAATGGAATATATACAAATATATACAAAACCAGTATCAAACTCAACGCCCCGATGGTAATTCCATCACCGTCACCACTGATGCTGTGGAGCAGGCACTGGGGCAGTCCCAGACTGGGCCCCGCAGCAGATGGGAGCTGGATTCTGGTACCGGGTTCAGGAACACACAGACCAGTATCAAAGGCAGAATGGACAGAGGCCTCCTGGGATGCTCCGAGGAAGGAACCGAAAGAGGACCGGAGCCAAGCTGAGCAAAGCTGGCAAAGCGGTCCAAGAGGGTAGAAGAGCCACAGACACTTCAGATCCCTCAGCCTTATACCAAATATGACATATATGGGATGGAATACCTTATTGGTCAGTTTAGGATCACCTGTCCCGTCTCTAAACCATGACAGAAAATTATACCTGTATTTTATGCATGTATGTTGAGACAGAGGGGGAGATATTTCTGAGAGGTTATGAAACACCTAAGAAATGTGCTGTATGTTTTGAAAAATCTTCCCTCAACTTTTCTAAGTATCTGATTAAGGGTAGTCTCTATTCCACAGTATCTGCTCTTTAGGTCCTTTTGTCCTTCTCAGCATTTGGACTATAGATATAGTAAACAGAGGCAATTACATTTTCAAAACTACAGTTACACCCCTAAAACTGATCATAGCAGTGATGGAGAGAAGGAGTTAAGCTAGTTTTGGGTAAAAATCAATGGAACGGGTCCAATGCCTGTGCTTTGTTACCATTTTGTCCAAATATATCATGGCTGGGCTTCATTACAAAGCTGATAATTCACTGAAAATGGGTTTCAGGAAATATGTGTGTAACAGATGTACAATGTGTAAAGTGTAAAGCATGGGAGCTTTAGATTTGAAGAATGTGTACTTACTGTGTGAGAAAGAGGGATCTAGATAGAACTAAAATCTGCAAAGGTTTCTGCAAGGAATGTGTAATGACAGAGAAATGGTCATTAGAGCACCAGTGGCACATCCCAGAGAAGTCACCTACACTGCTCTTGAATGAATCAAAGCAAGAATCATAGGCAAAAGGGCACAAGGAAGGGGAATACAAGAACGTGCCAGCAATGAAGACATCTAGGAGGAAGGTTGACTCTGTGAGTTCTAGAGCCTAAGCTCTTGCAGCTTGAACATGATGGAGAAAGTCTAGGTGACAACTAGTGCAAGAGACAGGGCTTCTTACTAGATACAGACACAGTGCTTTTGATATATCACATGGTGTTAGTCTTGATGTCTTTCTGAAGTGGTCTTGGCTGGTTGGTTTCTTGCATTTTTTTTGGTTTGCTGGATTAGGGTTTGAGTTGGGGTTTTTTTTTTTTACTACAAAGTCCTACAACTGTGGGACAAAATCACAGAATTGTTGGAGTTGGAAGGGACCTCTAGAAATCATCTAGTCCAACCCCTCATCGAAGTAGCTTTGCCTAGAGCACTTTACACAGGATTGCATCCAAGCAGGTTTTGAATATCTCCAGAGAAGGAGTCTCCACTGCTTCCCTGGGCAGACTGTTCCAGTGATCCATCACCCTCACAATAATTTTTTTATTCATACTAAGCTGGAATATCCTGTGTTCCAATTTGTCCCCATTGCCTCTTGTCTTGTCACTGGGCACCACTGAAGAGTCCAGCTCCATCCTACTTGGCAAGTCTGGATGAACTGGCTTATTCCTCAGGTGGATGCATTGACATGAGCATTTCCATTAGGGACCCCACTCTCCAAATCCTTCAGTTTAAAGCTCATTTCACTAAGCTGGCCAGCCTGTCACCAAAGATTTTCTTACCTTTTCCAGACAGGTGTATCCCATCCTTCCCTAACAGGTTATACTCATTGAACAATATCCCATTGCCATAAAAACTAAAGCCCTCTCAACAGCACCAGACATGTAGCCAGAAGTTGATGTGCTTTATGTATCTATTTCTGGCTACTCCCATTCATTCAACTGCTAAGACTGAGGAAAAGAGAACTTGTGCAACAGATATTTTTACCTGTATGCTTAGGGCTTTATAGTCTTCCTGGATTCTTCTGCTCAGCTTCTGGTTTGCTGTGTCATTCATGCCCACAGGGAACAGTAACAGGGGATCGTAGTCTGTGCTTTTGATCAGTTCATAGAACAGATCCAGGTGGGTCTTGAAAATCTGTAGGAGACTCCACAACCTCTCTGGGAAGCCTGTTAATCGTAGAATGGTAGGGGTTGGAAGGGACTTCCGGAGATCATCGAGTCCCTTGCCAGCGGAGGAACACCTAGGTCATGCCACACAGGAAGACTTGTGGCACCCTCTCAATAATGTCTCTGACCTTAGCTCCTGGGAGGCAGCAGACCCCTCCTGACTCTCTGCTGGGTTGGCAGACGGTGCCTCAGTGCCCTTTAACTGAGTCACCCACCACAAGTACTCATCATTTCTTTCTGTGGTGTTTACTGTGTGCTGCTTTT
>JANVCC010000047.1:558913-569431 GCA_025345505.1 Todiramphus chloris collaris
CTCATCCAGCCTCCTTCACTGTTGATGCTTAGTTTGAAAGGCAGCACAGATTCCCGAGTCTGTATCTTCCAGGAACCCTCCAATGAAAAACCATTGCTACTTAACTCGAAAAAGCTTAGCTCTAAAGAGCTCTTCAGCTGCCCACCAGAGCTGGACCCTCACTGGAAGCCCGCAGTGTGCGTGCCTGGGGGTGCTGGGGCCAACGAGTTCCTGGCTGGCACTGGAGGCTGTCAGGGAAAGCAGATGGTCAAAGATCCAAGGTCCTTCTCTGTGAATCTGATTTCCAGCAGGTCTGCCCCTAACCTGTACTGGTGCATGGTGTTATTCCTCCCCAGGTCAAGGACTCCACACTTCCTCTTGCTGAACTTCATGAGGTTTCCCTCTCTCCCAGCTCTCTAGTCTGTCTAGAACTTGCAGGATGTCAGCACAGCCTCCCCGTGTATCAGTCACTCCTCCCCATTTACTATCATCAGCAAGAAGATTTCACATTACAGGAAAAAAAAAAAAAGAGAGAGATTATGTTATGAAAGCAGTCTACAGGATTTTCAGTAACATCAGGTTATATAGATGATGTAGGCAAAAATATAGTCCAGTGATTTCCACAAAATGCAACAAATGATTTTGCAAAAAGCCTGAAAAGTTTTTAGCAAAGGCAAAAGATTCTAAATGTTTCAATATGTGGTTTGCTATTGGACATTAGAGTACTATCTAAGTATATTTCTATCAAGATCCTTAAGAGCTGCATATATCAAACCAGTTGGCTAAATATTAGATTTCCTTTTTTTTGTGGTTTTTTTCCTGTTCTTTTTATCTAAAGCTGTCTTTGCAACAATGAAAACCATGACATGCCTACTATGATTTGAAGTCTGTAAAATAGGAACAATCAGTGCAGGAAAATTAAATTGCTGATTTCAAGTAACTTCTATCTTTTAGTGTGTAATCATTCAATTAGCTAACTTTGTTGCTTATCCATCTTTTTTCTTCTATGTAAATTAATTATGTTGAATAACAGTTGTTATCATTTACACTTTCCTAAATAAAAAGAACCTTGAATAAGTGTTCCATGCTCTAACAATTTTATTATCCTTTCTTTATTAATAACATTTCTCTAATTCTGTTGGAAAACAGAATAGTCTTGCCTTGTTCCTCTTTAATGAATCTCCTATGTGATGAAAGGTAAAATTAGTGTCATAAGTATTACTGAGAAAAAAACAGTGACTTCAGTGAAGCCACAGTAAGGTCAGAACTGATTATCAGGCAGGATCTATATAACAGGACTAATCATGCTCAGTTACATCCATAGAGCAGATACTTAATTCCTCAGTGTTTAAGAAGCAGTCTGTGATTCCCAGAAACTTAGACAATGCATACACACATAATTAATACATTAACTGATTTAACAATAGTGCTATAGTCTAAGGTACCTCATTCTTCATTCTCACTTGAGGATCAAGAAGCAAGGAGAAAGTATGGTATGAAAAGCTTTCTTTTTGAATGAGGACACACAATCCCAAATTTTGAGTACGCAACAATTGTTTTCTGAAGGGCAACAACTAAACACCAATAATACATACAATTTTTGAGTTCTAAAAATGTATTTCTTTCTGCCAGGCACATAAGGATCTCTTCCATACAAGGCATTGCCAATCGTTTAAGCCATTTCATCCACTATGGAAGATGACTGAACCTGGCAGGGTTCTTGATGTATATTAGAGAATCAATAGGACAGTCCGTGTCATGCAAGAAATTCACATACTTCATGGTGAAAAGTCACAGTAAAACAGTCATACAACTGTATTTAATATCTGGTAAATGGAAGAAAACACTAACTTAGGATATAGGACAGCAGGAGGGAGAACATATGGAAAAAAGACCCTTCTTAAGTATTTGCATTTCAGATAAAGTATTAGCAATAGTTTGATCATTTGAAGGATATATTTATATGAGTTCTGCAGAGAAGTTCTAATGAATTAGATACAATGTTAAGGTTAGGGGTTTTTTTAAAAGCTAATTACTTCATGCTATAAAAAAGTCTGAAGTCCACAGTGGTCTTCTGGGTGCATTATTTGTATGCATTGTGAAAGCTGACTAATACAAGTTTACTCAGAAAATTAGGAAATCATTCCAGTTCTCTAAAGTAAATAATATATATTTTATCACTCTGCAATTCAGGCTTCATTTGAGTTTCTTACTCCAATATGAATAAAATAAAATGTAACAACTCATCTGTGGGAGCATTAAACATGAGACTGTCCAAGGTCCCAAGGATTTATACTCAATTCAAGAGTTGGCTTTTTTGACCTATCATTCATGCTTACTGTATACACTGTGGCTGTGCATACCTTACTGCAACATGGTTACTAGTTAGCTAGACTACAGAAATTTTTTTTTTTCTCATACATTCTATAGGAAACAGTGGCATCACATTGCTGACCTATCATTCTCTGTACACTGCAGTGCTTATGCACAGGGTAGTATTTTGTGCTTGACATTGGTCTTTTATATTTAAATATTTTTTCATGAGTACCAGACAGAGATGGGCTTACAGATGAGGTAATTAAGGAGAAATCCTGGAATTTGAATGTTAAACGTTTCTTGAAGGTGAATCTCTCAATCATATAACTGGATAACTTGTAAACAGAAATAAATCTCTTTTAGGGTGGAGCCAGTGCTTCAGATGAAAATTTAAATCACTATGTTTCCAGTTATCATTATTTTTCCAGGGAGGCCATAGGTGTAGGGAGTGATCTTCTATGACAGGGTGACCCACCTAGTGGATGAGGGGAAGTCTGTGGATGTGGTTTACCTGGACTTCAGCAAAGCCCTTGACACAGTCTCCCACAGCATCCTTCTGGAAAAGCTGGCAGTCCACAGCTTGGACAGGTGCACCCCTCACTGTGTTAAAAACTGGTTCAATGACTCGGCCCAGAGAGTGGTGGTGAATGGTGCTGTATCCAGTTGGCATCCGTTGACCAGTGGTGTACCCCAGGGGTCAGTACTGGGCCCAGTTCTTTTCAACATCTTTATTGATGACCTGGATGTGGGGTTGAGTCCACCCTCAGTAAATTCGCAGATGACACCAAGTTGGGAGGGTAGGAAGACACTGCAGAGAGACCTGGACAGGCTGAGTCGATGGGCTGAAGCCAACAGTACAAAGTTCAACAGGACCAAATGCAGCATTCAACACTTTGGCCACAATAACCCCATGCAGCGCTACACATGGGGGGAGTGGCTGGAGAGCGGCCCGGTGGAGAGAGACCTGGGAGTGCTGGTTGACAACCAGTTGAACATGAGCCAGCAGTGTGCTTAGGTGGCCCAGAAGGCCAGTGGCATCCTGGCTTGTGTCAGGAATACTGTGGCCAGCAGGACTAGGGATGTGATTCTCCCCTGTACTCAGCACTGCTGAGGTCTCACCTCAAGTACTGTGTACAGTTCTGGGCCCCTTACTTCAAGAAGGATATGTAGGTGCTGGAACAGGTCCAGAGGAGAGCAACAAGGCTGGTGAAGGGACTAGAAGGAAAGTCTTATGAGGAGAGGCTGAGGGAGCTGGCGTTGTTTAGCCTGGAGGAGATTCAGGGGGGACCTTGTCACTCTCTACAACTGCCTGAAAGGAAGTTGTAGTCAGGTGGGGGTCAGGCTTTTCTCCCAGGCAACTAGTGACAGCAGGGAATGGCATGGCCTGAAGCTGCACCATGGGAGGTTTCAGTTGGATATCAGAATCATAGAATCATAGAATGTTAGGAGTTGGAAGGGACCTATAAAGATCATCTAGTCCAACCCCCTGCCAGAGCAGGATCACCTAGACCAAGTCACACAGGAGTGTGTCCAGGCAGGTTTTGAACATCTCCTGAGAAGGAGACTCCACAACCTCCCTGGTCAGCCCGTTCCAGTGCTCTGTCACCCTCACAGTGAAAAAGTTTTTCCTTGAGTTTACCGTAAACCTCTTGTGCTCCAACTTACTCTCATTGCCTCTTGTCCTAACATTGGATGACACTGAGAAGAGTCTGGCTCCATCGTCCTTACACTCACCCTTAACATATTTATAGACATTAATGAGGTCCCCCCTCAGTCTCCTCCAGGCTAAAGAGACCCAGCTCTCTCAGCCTCTCTTCATAAGGAAAATGCTCCACTACCTTAATAATCTTGGTGGCCCTACGCTGGACTCTCTCCAGTAGCTCTCTGTCCTTCTTGAACTGGGGTGCCCAGAACTGGACCCAGTATTCCAGGTGGGGCCTCACCAGCGCAGAGTAGAGGGGGAGGAGAACCTCCCTCGACCTGCTGACCACATTCTTCTTAATGCATCCCAGAATGCCATTGGCCTTCTTGGCTGCAACGGCATATTGTTGGCTCTCAGAGATCTTTTCCAGCCTCAGTAATTCTGTGATTCTGTTATTCTGTGATTCTGTGATTCTGTTTAACCAGCATGTTAGGTCTCTCCAACACCATAGAAACAAAAAATCAGAAAAAGAGTAATGGACAGTAGTTTATTTAGGAGGTGATTACCTGAAAAGGACAGGTTAAATTCCTTACAATTATAGAATGACAATTTCCTCTCCTGTTGAATTAAAGAATATTCTTCTGGGCTCTCCACATTCATACTTTCCTACCATAATAACAGAAGGTTTAATTTCCTTTGCGACAAAGCAGAGAGAGGTTCAAAGGACTGGAATTCCACCTGTATAGTCCCCAAAAGAGCAAGAGGAAAAAAAGCTGGGCTGTTTTAGTAATGTCTTTCTCATTGCAGAAGTCCTTCTTTTCATGCAGAGTAGGAATAGGAAGAGAATTCTGTTATCCTCTAGAAAATTGACTTATCTGCTCCACTTTAGGCCAGAAGAATGGGTTATAATACACACATATGACAATATCCTAATAAATTATATTGAACTTTAACTATAAATTCTTACAAACCAGGGACTCATATTTGTTGTCGTTTGTTTGTTTGCTTGTTTTTTCATAAGAGGCTATGAATTCTGGGTATGCAGTGGATTTACTTTCTGGGCAGTGGTGAAAGTGAGGAGGATAGTGGTAGTCACTGTCAGGAGGTTTGCCTGTGAGTCAGTATTTAGAGAACTCACACACTGACACTTTAAACAGACAGCTCCCACTGTAAGCATAAACCTGATTATATCTCGGGTCACAGTTAACTAGCTGAAACTATAGTAGTGACCTGTTTAAAACAAGCCTAACCATTCGGCCAAAATTGATTTGGCCTTTTCTTCACTTCCAAGGTTCTGTTTCCAGAAATCCCCCTCAAGCTGTTCATGTGGCATTATCTGCTTCATTTTCGATCAGTGCTGTTGCCACCACTTTCCACCCTTATTACTGCTCTGTAGTACTATGACATGCTGAGCTAGTAGTTCAGAGATGCAGTGAACAGCACAAGCAGCCTTGGGCTGCTAGAAAAAAAATACCAAAGAGCTTTTTAGTGTTCTCTCCTGAAATATGATCTGGTTCTAACTTTAGTTTAAAGCTGATGAAGTACTTTAATTATTGTTGCTTCTGCAAAAGAACTGAAATATCAGGATGTGTATATGTATAACACTGTTACTATCCTCCTTCTTAAAATGCTATCAGGTGCAAAGGACTTTATTTTCAGGCATAGCTTGTAGAATAGAGAACAATAATTTATGAGAAATTTCCCTTGTGTCATGGAAAGATATTTGAAAGATTATTGTTTCAGTTCTCCATAGAGGATCATAGACTAAATTGTCACCATTGTTAGTGGTGTCTTGACAAATTGCATCCATACCCTGTGAATCAAACACAGCAGTTAACACCTGAAATTATTGTATGACTATGTCCTGTATTCTAAAATAGGGTTGGAAAATGACCATACCTACTTTTGTGGATACATGTGAACTTAATTCTGAATACAGCTTAATTTTAGTACTCACTTGTTCCTTGTTTAAAAACAGACCATATAAAGTAGTAAGAAAGGTAAAAGTTGAAAGTAAGCCTCCTTTTTTTTTTTTTTCTTTTTTTTTCCCTACGGAGACAAAGCAACTTGAGAAAACATACTGCATGCTTGAGTTTTATTATGTGTCTATTCTGAATAATTACTTGATTTTCTTTTTTTTTTCTTTTAATGCAATGACCTTCCTTCTTACCATCCTTACCATAATTCCATCTTACCAGTATTTAGTGTTGTCAAAGTAATTCAGAGTCTCAGTAAGATGTGAATTTCTGTAATGTTCTTGTTGCTTTAGTATTTACTTCCTAAAAATTGAATTTTTTTTTTCCGCTTTACAGTACAATTGACAGAGAAGAAAAGAAATAAATGAGACAGGTTTTTTTTGGTTTTTTTTTTTTTTAGTTTATAAGAAGTCCATGTTTATTCACTGTTACTCTGTAAAACTTCTGTTTACATGTGAAAATGCATTGGTTCAATGATCATATGGCTTTAGGAAGACCTTCTCCTTTGTTTATCATTTTTGATACTTTACTGTGTCTGATCTTTTATTGTCTCTGATCTTTACTGCTCCAACTGCTGATTCTTGATAAAAACACCCCTCCTACTAAAATGTGTTTATGAAATAAATAACATTGCTCTCTGTTAATATATTTATTGTTTGGTGACCATTAATGGCTTGGGTACTATCTTATTTAGAAAGGAGGCTTTATGATATACTTCTACTCATGGTAACAAGAAAATTTCTCTTTCATAGTTATGTTACACTCATATATTTTGATTTTCTGTTTCTTTGGTTGTTTGTTTTTTTGTCTGTTTACTTGTTTCAAAATGAATCAATCCTTCTGTGGAGTCTAAACAATCCTTTCCAGTGGGAAATACAAAATCAGTTTTTCTCTTAGAGTTTCCAATTTTCTCCTGTTGTTCTCACAATCCACATTTAAATTATTCAAGTTTCTAGGGCATTTATAAAGTTATATATAAGAATATATTTAAAATTATACTTGTTCTTGAAGAACCGAAGACTATTCAGTGGAAAGATTCCCATTCTTAATGGACTAAACATAACTGAACTATTCTAGCATATTGTGAAGAAAGTTCATATTTAAAGAAAATTACATGAACAACCAAGAAGCATTCAATACGTCAAGATGCTTATAAATATTTATATTTAAGCAATTATACATTTACAACTTATGTATATTACATATATTCTTACTTAACATTAATTTTTAAAATATAAAGATACATTCATTATCAAGAAGTGTTATAAATACATATACTTGTTAATACTTAAAGCATTAAGGCTTGAAAATTGTTATAACCTTTAAATAATAATATGCTGAAACACACAAAGCAAACTTCATAAAATGACACTCAAGATTAACAAAGGTTGGATTTCAGTCCATCTTGTTTTACTGGATAATTTTCTACAACTGAATGATTTCTTCTCACCCTTTCCCTTACACTACCCTACTGTATGTGCCTGAACAAGTCATTGTTTGTTATGTCCTATTGATTAACAGCAGCACAGAGGTAACATCTCAAACCTGACAGTAGTAAAAGATGACGGTTTTAGTGATTAATTGTGAGGAAGCAGCGAGTATTATGTGTGTATTAGTTTTCTGTGTATTACACTGGAGGTTACAAATCACTCCAGAATTGTTCCTTTGCACTGAATTTTCCATGGGATGCCTAAAGTAATAAATGCTGAAGAGGTAAAGAAGATAAGGAACATTAGATTTGGAACATTATTTCATGAATAGTCACTGAATTTCTTCACAGATTTACATTACAGATGTACATTAAGGATGCACTGAGGATTTTATGTAATTTTTTAAGGTTTTCCTGGTTCAGCTCAAAATCTTATCTCTATATATTTTTATTGACAATATTCTAAGATGCCAAAAACACAAATTGTTTTGTTCTCTAACTTCTGTTTCTACTGTTTATTCCCACCTGAAGTCAGAATCTCAAATTGTGGCACCAATCATATGACAGCAATGAAGAGTGATGTCACAAAGGAAGGATTATTATTTCAGGTAAGAAAAAGCAGCTAGAGCATATTAATTTTTCAGAAACAAAGAAATCATATTTTCATACATATGTCCTTTACAATACAGAATAATGGAAATGAAAAGCAATCTAATATGTAGTGTGCCTAGAAGCAGGTTTGTTTTTTTTCCTTAAAGAGATGCTGTTCTATAAGACAGTGATCTTAAAGGTGACTCAAACAGAAACAGACAAATGAGGGGTGGAATTGCATCTCAGTGGCACGAAAAACAGAAAGCTTGAAAGTTCTATTCCTTTGCCTATTTCCACTTTAATCTTTTATGGTTTTGCTTTCCTTCTTTGTATGTTGGGGTTTTTTTTTTTCCCTGTTTAAATAGTATATGGTTTGTATGAATAAACAACAGAAAAAGAAACTGAATAATGGCATTAAGAATTGACAAGAAAATGAAACCACACAGATTTAAAACGTTTATTTTAGTATGTTGAGATTTTTTGTTAGTATGTGTTTAATTTATTTGCCACAAGGTGCAATGACTATGCATCCAAGACTTAAAAGTTTATAACAGAGAAAACAGTGAAATACAGCATTATCCATTTTTATTAGAAGAAAAAAATGAATAGAAACACTTAGTAACCCCAAAACCAAAACAGATTTTTTCCAAGTATCTCCTGTGTATTAATAGAAATTATTAAATCAAAATGCTTATAAATCTTAGTTTCAGTTTTCTTTTGAGACAGCACCTTTAAAATCAGAAATACATTTCTGCCTTAGATTTGCTAATGTTTTAAATTTAAGATCAAAAATTCTTTGTAATGTATTTAGAAAGGTCAGTAGTCAGATGTATGTTCATATATTGTTACAAATAATATAATGATATATTTTAATTTCTTGAAATTAGAATATATCCTTCAAGATAATGACTGGATTTTTTTTTTTCTGACAAACATCTACAGTTTTTATTTTTACACTTACAGATTTGGATGTCAAAAAATGTGTAGAAGTGAAATCCTAGACCAAATAAGATTATTAACAAACCATTCACTGATTTCCCTGGGGAAATTATTCCCTAATTGATAGTACCTCATGTTTTTGTTTAAATGCTCAAAGAGATATCTACTCATGTTCTTTTACAAGGAGGGTTGTTATAAAAGTAGTTTAAAAGTAATAACCATTTATTGAAAAAACACCACCCTGTTCTGGTAGAAGAAATATTTTCAGAACAAAACTAAAAAGCTACCTTTGTTAAATATTTTGAAGGGTATACAATTAGTTTCTGCTGAATAAATTCATTATAAGCACATTTTCCTCCTCAAAACTGATTCCAGTGGTGAGACTGACTCACAGGATATTTGCTTACAACAAAGGAAAGATTTTATATACTAGTCTAGTCTCCATAGAAATCTAACCATAGGTTTGGATCTAAATTCCTACCTAAATTAATGGACTACTCCATGAAATTTCAAATTAATGGAAGTCTCATGGAGATTTTAGATCAGGGCCTATTGTATATGATAATGTATCACTGAGCCTGGTGGTTTCTAGTAATTAAGAGAATGTTCATCTTCTGTAGCTTGCTTAACTATAACCCCTCCAAAAATAATTGCCAGGAAAGCCTTTCTGGATTAGATTTTAAATAAACTCTACTTACTTACAGCAATACTTAGAACAATAAAAACATATCAATTCACTATTTTACCAAAGTTCTTGTAAATGCCCTAAAATCTGTGAAAATTCCAAGTTTTACTGGAATCTCTTAAGACACAGGAGTACTTATGTGATCCTGCACAGTTTCATGTGAACCAAAGCCATGAGTAACTCCGGGCAAATATATCAACATTTTTTTTTGAGATATATACTGACAGTACTGCTTTACAACAGCATACACTTGCACTGCAATAAGGCTATAAACTAGAGTTAATATAAAACTGCATTCCATTTAAAATATAATCCAAAAATAGAAGTTTAAAACTTCATGCTAACATTCTTTGTTTAGAATATCCCTTTAAATTTGTTACAAAATTCTTCATTTTTTCTCTTTAAAGTACCAGAACAGACAGCTCAGTCTGGCATCAGAATTACACAGTAGTGCCTTACATAACTTAATTAATGTGCAATTAATAATGTCTTACTTCAAGCTGAGGTCTTACTGCACTGATTTCTGAAGCTATGTGAGTCCCACAAAAGTGGCAACAAGTGTATGTTCAATGAAACTGTAATAAAGCAGTGAACCCATTGGAATGCTAGCTACTCATAAGAGTCTCATTCAAAACAAAACTTGGTATCAACAGCATTTTGGACTAAAACATGTCCTTTTCGCATCAGGCTGGGGAAGGAATATGAGAAGTGAAGGTGGCCTTTCAACTTCCCTTTGTGTTAGACAGATGAGAAGACTGAGAGAAATGAAAATATGAAGAAAGCAGAATTTCCTCATGTCTGTGATCACACGCTAGTGTTACTGCCACTGATAAACTTCCAAGCAAGACAGGGTCTCACAGAACTTCAAGAAATCAATTCATTAAAAAATCAAATGGAAATGCAGCAGCTTTTCTTTTTCTTTTCTTTTCTTTTCTTTTCTTTTCTTTTCTTTTCTTTTCTT